>JAJHUB010000232.1:0-106348 GCA_024510155.1 Gulo gulo luscus
CCAATCATGTCATACCAAAGGAGAATTTAATAGAGTCTATTCAGTATGAGTGGTCTGAGTACACATTCTTGATACACACTAATAATGATGTTGGGAGAACCAGGTCACTTATTTCTTAGTTTAATGGTTTTGTTTTCCTTCCATCTATAATGGAAGTCACGTACTATAAAAACATACGCATTTATACATGTGTATGTGAGAGAGAGAAATAGTGTCTTCCACATGATGCTCACTTGTCCAGTGATATGTTCTGGATTGGTAAATCAAAACATACACAACGCCACACACTGCTGACTATTTCTGATATATGGGAAGAAATGTCACTCTTTTTTGCATGATCTAAAATGCACTGACAATCATAAATGTTGTTCTGTTTTTAATTTTTGAGGAACATCCCTACCGTTTTCCATAATGGCTGCACCAATGTTACATTCCCACCAGTAGTGTGTACAAGTGTTCTCAACTCTCCACATCCTCATCATTACTTCTTTTGTTTCTTTTACAATTATCATCCTAACCGGTGTGAGGTGTATATTTCATTGTGGTTTTGATTTGCATTTCCTTGATGATGGAGTGACATTGACCCATCTTTTCATAACTTGTTGGCTATTTGTTTGTCTCCTTTTGAGAAATGACTGTACAGACTCTTTGTCCCAAGTCTTAATCATGATTGTTTGTGGGTTTTCTTTTTTTTTTTTTTTTTAAGTTGAGTTTGTAGGAGTTCCTCCTATATTTTT
Organism: Gulo gulo luscus; assembly: GCA_024510155.1. NCBI lineage: Eukaryota > Metazoa > Chordata > Mammalia > Carnivora > Mustelidae > Gulo > Gulo gulo. The sequence goes on from JAJHUB010000232.1 coordinate 738, forward strand.
GGAAATTTTCCTCTATCAGATAAAGGTTTTTATAATTATTTTCTTACATCCCATAGGTTGTCTTTTCCACTGTTGATTATTTTCCTTCCTGGACAGAAAACTTTTTTAATTTGATGTAATTTACTTGTCCTGTTCTTTGCTTTGTTTGCTTCTTACATTTTGGTATCACATCCAAGAAATAATTGCCTACACCAAGAGTCATGAAGCTTTTCCCCTGTTTTCTTCTAAGGGTTTTGCAGTTTCAGGTATTAACATCGTACTTCCTCCATTTGGATGTTGATTCTTGTGTAAGTTAGTAAAAGGGTCCACTTTTATTTATTTTTGAATATGAATGTCCAGTTTCCCAGATAATCCCAACTTCCGGGTATATATATTCAAAATAATTGAAATCAGGTTCCCAAAGAAGTTTCTGAGCTCCCATGTTTATGGGAACATTGTTTGTTACTAGTCAAAAGTATGAAAATACACAAAAAATTCTAAATGTCCATCAAAGGATATAAATGAATAAATAGAACGTGAGATATAAAATAGACAACGGATTTTTTACAATGGAATAGTTTTTCTTCTTATAAAAAAGGTAATCTTGCCATTTATGGCAATAAGGGTAAACCTAGAGGATGCTTTGCTAAGTGAAAGAAGCCAGTCACAAGAAGGACAAACACTGCCATCATTCCGCATGTAGGAAGTATCTAAAAAATCAAACCTCATGAGAAGCGGAAACCAGAATGGTGATTGCCAGGGGCTAGAGGAAGGTAGAAAGAAGGGTTGCTGTTTACCCGCGGTGTAAAAGTGGTCCTCATACAGAGTGAAACAAGTTCTAGAGAGTAGCGTACAACACTGTGCCTGTAATTAACCACGCCCTCTACTGTGCACTTAGAATTTGTTAAGAGGCTAGAAAACTCACGTTAAGTGTTCTCACTACAATTTAAAAAATAGATAAGGAAATAAATGCATTAGCAAATGGAGGTGAACCTATTATTTAAAAAATATGAAATTTACAGGACTCTGAAAGCCTTTGGTATGCATTTTCACACAGTTGTTGATAACTTTCCAACCCCTTATTTTGACTGATCAACAGTGACCAACATCGAAGCTACAGGTTCCAATCAATGGAAATGCCTGTTCTGAAAAAATCGTAACTTTGGCTTATTAAGTTTTACTAAAAAAATTAAATGACAAATCTCAATAAATGTTGAGAAAGTGTTACTACAGTGGTGCATTTTGTACTTCAAGCAGCCAATAAAAATGACACCATTTCTTCCAATGATCCCATAATGTCTGGGGATTTATCAAACAAGCATTTATCTCTCTTCATTAGCTTCCCCTTTCTCAGTCCTTCTTCCCATCATTGTCTCTATCACCAGCACAGCTCTGGTTGTACTGGGGAAATGCTGAGGTATATGGTTCCCACTGTTTGTCATAAGATGTGAAGTCACAGAAAGATAGATCATCTCAATTTCTGGCGTTTTTGAAGGTAAGAAAATAGCAAGGTAAAATCACTTATCTAAGTCATGAAATTAGCAGATGACAGAGCAGAGCACAGAACCTGGAAATGTCACCTAGTTCCCAACTATCTGCAAGTATAGACGGCACTCACAGTGGCTCACACAGTTCTCTGGTACAAAGTCTGATCCCTTCAAAATCAATAGTGATCTCCACAGTCACTGTTTGTAATTCTTGAACTTTTTTAAAATTTCTGTTTCTATTCACTCATTTTCTCAGGCTTTGATGTATTTTGTTCTACTATAGTTTAAGCAGTATTAACTTATTTATGCTGACATGCCTTGATTCAGCCCTCTTATCTCCAGTTTCCATGAACCAGTCTTCTTCATCATAGTCTCTGATGAGGTTTCCAGATGTGTTCTTTCATCTGGGGGATGAACTCAGAGTTAGAAAGTTCTCCTTCATAAATGACTAGTTCCTCTGTGACATTCACTTGCTGATCCTAGCTGTATGCCTTTCTGCACTATAAAGTTGGTGTTTGGACTCATACATCCAAGCAGATTTGACCTGTTTGCTGTCAGCCCTCAATTCCTGTTTGAGTTTTCTCTGTATGCTGGCTGCATCTGCCTCTGTTCCCAATAAGTTCCCGAGACACATAGGTATCGAGTGTCTACTCCTGTGTCCCACCATGCATGGGAGAAAATAAACAAACACAATGGAAGAAAAACTATGGATCTTTAAAAAACAATCCTTTTAGGGGCTCCTGGGTGGCTCAGTCAGTTTAAGCATCTGCCTTTGGCTCAGGTCATGATCCCTGGGCCCTGGGACTGAGTCCCCACATCGGTCTCCTCTGCTCAGCAGGGAGTCTGCTTCTCCCCCTCTCCTTCTGCCCTGCCATTCCCCCTCTTATGTTTGCCTGTTCTCTCTCTCTCTCTTAAATAAAATCTTAGAAAAAAAATCCTTTAATATAGGAAAAGGGGCAAATGTTTAATGGGTAATTATGCAGAAAATAATAATTAGTATTGTTGTAGGTTATAAAGGAATACAGAGAACTGTGAAGAAATAAACCGGGGAGAAGTAAACTAGTATAGAGAACATTCAAGGCATTTTCTTTTCATGCCTGTATCCCAGCATCGTTCAATGAAGGGACGAGGGGATATTCAGCAAACCCTCATCTACGCCTTCACCTACATCCTCTAGATCTATCTTACCACGAGACTCCCAGAATATGACACCGAGCTTCACGCTGTAATGTTCTGATAATGGAGTAGGGCATGACTGGCCACATTAACCATGAGACACACTATTTTCCCCCTTTTATTTGTTTTTTTAGAATTTTTTTTTGTTTAATGTTGGATTTACCTTTGAAAAAATACAGTGTTATCCTAAAATAAGTCAAGCATACTAATTATGCTTAAAGCTCCTGTATCATGGGAAAATACAAAAGTGAACATATTAAAGTCTCAGAGATGGAAAATGAATCAAAGTCAAATTTGGGTAAACATCTGTAGCTTCCACTCTGTCCATGTATTTCTATGTGTGTATTTATATTTTAAAACGTAAACCTTTAAAACTTTAACTTCAAACTTTAAGCCATGTACATGAGTCATGAATATATGTCACACAACGTAGCATTTATAGATCACGTGTTTTGGCATCCAGCAGATGATCTGTTATCACATGGCAATCTCTCTGTAAAGATTCAGAAGCATGTCTTATCAGGAGTGCCACCTGTTCTTGTCTTATTTCCCAGCCTTCTTTCCCAGTACTTGTCCTATCAGGAATCTATCTGCAACTGGCTTTAACACCTTCTATGTGTCTCTGCTCCCTGCTGCAGGCTGGTAAGAGCTCTTGGTGCCCTGACACCACTTTTGTTATGGTTCAAAATCTCTTCCCAGAGAGCAAGGAGTCCAAGAGGTCTGATGTAGCCTGAACACAGAAGTAGAGCAGGATAGGCTGTCTTTTTTATTTGACAGTCCATGGAGACTACTATCCAGGGACAACAGTGGGTTTCAAAGTAGGGAAAGCGGTAGTAGTGAAGATGCAAAGTATAGAAGCTAGATTCCCCAGCTCCCCTGCACAGGAGGAAGAAGGAAGCCAGTACTGGGGCCATGTTTCCTCCCAACAGTGGAAGCTGCATCTAAAGTGTAGCTCCAGTAGGTAGGTAAGAAAGTACAGAATCCCCAAGGTGCTGGCTAGCTCAGTTTGGCTTGCTTCCTTAATGATTCTGTTGCTGAAAAGGAAACCCTAGCTTGGGTGGTTCTCACACTCTTATGGCATCAGCAACTTCTGTGCAAATTACTCCTAAAAAATACTTGGAATGACAAGTAACTCATCACCAGAACCCTTGCTTTAGGTTGTACTCCCATTTTCAAATTGTTGATATGGCCCATATTTTCTAGAAAATCTGTACTTAAATACTGGAATCCAATTTGAAATTAAAAAAAAATAAAGAAACAAAGAAAATAAATTAAAAAAACAAAGAAAAAGGCTGACAGAGGGGAAACTCTAAAAGACAGCAAGAAAACATAGAAATGAAGGTCTAGAAAAAGCCATCTTAAGAAACACGGAAATACGGTGACCAGAGCAGCTTCAGGTCTGCACAGGATGGGCCTGGGCCACTCAGAACTTCAGGTTCCACATCCTCCTCACATGTGTTTCGGTGTCTTTCTTCAATTGTAGGCAATTTAGTGGGAAACATGGTCTCTAGAAGGTCCTGGTCCATAAGCTTCACATCCGCTGAGGCTCACAGTTCCAGGGAAAGAATCTGATGGGCCAGAGTTGGATTAGATGCCCATTCTTAGGCAAATCACTGTAGCCAGAGGGCCAAAATTTCAGAGTGGCAGCACTGCCTGGGGTCAGTGGGGATCGCTCTCCTGAGAGATTATTACTCGGAGAAGACATGTCCTGAGGGCCCATTATAGTCTGCTACTCTACTGACCAGCATTTGCCTTGAGTTCTGTGTGGCACATTTTCCCTCACAGAGATCGAAGAAGTTAACTTTGTGGAAGCCTTGAGTATTTACACAATAAATGTCTTATTTTGAGACAGACTGTTTCAGAGTTTGGGAATGTTTTTCCCCAATATGGGCACCTTAGGATAAATGTGTTTGATACATCTCTCAAGGCACAGGGCCTTAAGACAATTCAGCAAGTCAACAACACAAGGCTTCAACTAGTTGATTAGATATTACAGCAATCTTCTTAAATAATGGAGGAAATTGAGTTCATTAAGGAGAAGACAGAAGAAAAAGTGCCAGTGGGGCAAGCTCTACTTAACGGGGATGAATAATCCAAGTGTTTCTTGAGGAAGAGGCCCAACCCATCACTGGAGCAGACTCAAATTCCATTCTACCACGTAATTAGTTAATTGTATCTGTTTCCTTTAGTGAGTCATGGTTTAGCAAGTCATTGCTGACTCTGACCCATGAAGGGACTCTAGGAAGTCATTTCATATAGGGCTCTGGAGCAAACATTGGACGTGTATTATCAGAAGGAACCATGTGAAAACAGCCCTGGAATCTTCAGAGTGGAAAGAGATGTGCTCATTCTCCATGCCTAGTGTGCATGGTCTAGGGATTGTTACTCCTGGACCCACACTCTGGAGGCATCTCCTTTAAAAAGTGGCTTCTGGTTTGCTGGACCAGAAAAGAACAGGTCTGACGGTGGTTTGTCAGTTCTCCTACGCTTCCAAATGGATGGGAGACAGCCTTCTTTCCTCAACACATTGGCCAGGACTCATCACGTGACTAGCCTGACTCTTATGAGACTAGGAAATCTGGGACAACAAAGAAATTAATTGAGGAGTAGAGTTGTCCCTGTCACAGAATAATAGAATGCTGCTTTATTGTTATTACTTGTTTTGGTTTTATAATATCTTTATAAAATCCCCTTTTCAGAAAATATCTGGGTCAGAAATCTCATCTTTTTATGAGGGACTCGAGGGCATAGGGATCCTCCAGAAAATATGAATGCTTGCTGATTCACCAACGGTCCATTTCTCAAGTTATAAAGGTATAGAGAACATGCTTATTATAAAGTATTTATAGCAATGTCTTTAGCTCCGAAAATGTCACCTTCTACAAGTACCCCACACCCCAACATGTCTTCTGTGAGAAAAAGCTTAACTATAATCACTTCTTGGCTAAGTCCCTTGAGTTTTACACTTTGTAACTGAACATATGTACGAGATCTGCTGTAGGGGCAATGTGTTGTACCAACTTAGGGGGTGATACATAACCTAAGTTCCTTCTAATAGGAGTGTGCTGGCATTTGGGCAATCCCACAACATGCATGTGTGACAGCTCATTGCATGATTAACTCCAGAAACATCTAAAAGTTCTTTCCTAAAATGGAATAATGCCACGAGAGAATCTGTAACTTCAAATGGAAGCTATGCAGTGGCTGTGGTTTAATATTTGAAGTTCAGCTGATTATGTATTCATATAAACATGGTCTCATGTTATAGCTTTGTACATAGGAAAGTAAGATTAGAGTGAGAGTGAAACAGTTTATGTTAACACAAAACAATTTAATTCTAAGGAATACATTTTATACTTTAGAATGCATCCTCTGCTTTTTCATCATTTAAATGTATTAACCATTTATATAGAAATTAGGATTCCACTAATTTTTCTCTCAATTATTGAGCCTAATGTTTATGTAACATGGATTCAAAGAACCAAAATATACTTTGAAGAGATATATTTTTTACATTTGTGAAGTTGAGTTTTTCACATTTTTTATAACATAGTACATACTGAATTATCAGCACAAAGGAGTCAACACTGAAAAGTCTCTCAAGAGTCTTCACAAAACCACAATTTATAAACATGATTTTTTTTTTCTTCATTCTCATCACACTATTAGTATTTCAGGAAAAATGGTGAATAATTAATGTAATCGTGCACATCCTCATCTTTCGACTTTCATTGGCTGTGCTTCTAATGTTTTATTATTAAACATATTAGTTTTAGGGTGAAACACATAAACACACACATACACGCACACACAATTATCATGTCATAACAACAAAGTATTCATTTTAAGGAATTTTATCAGATGGTGGATTTTATCAAACGCTTTCTTAGGTCCTGAGGAGATATTTTTACCTTTTTATAGGTTACTGTGAATTATTTTAACATGTTACAAATATTATGATATTGTTTCTATTCTCCTGAATATTTTAGTATTTCATTTTAAAATTTACATTATGAATTATAAGTGCTACTAGTCTAGAAATTTGGCCTCAGATGTTATGTCAACATTACGGCGCTACAGGCAAAAACTTTCTCTTCTTCCTTCTATAATCCATGCTCTGAAATAAATTAAAGAGCTTTGGAATGATCTCTTTCAAAGAGCTAAAATCACCTATGAAATGGACTGAAAGTTACTGTTTTTTTGGGGGGGGAGGGAAGGAGAATGTAGATTTTTTTTTTAAGTTGTCTCAATTTGTTCCACAGTAGTAGTACCTTAGACATTAATAGTTTTCTCGGGAACATAAAATATTAATTTACGTTTCTTGAAAAGTCATCATTTTCATCCAGGTTTTCAAATTCTTAAGCAGAAATTGAAAAAATTGAAAAAACTGCAAGCTTTTATTCTCTTGTATTTGTGTTTTTTGCTTTTCTTATATTCACATTTAACAAATTGTGTCTAATTCTATATGTATATACATTTCCCCCCTCTGTTTTTTTGACTAAGTTAATTAGTGGTTTTCCCTAGAGGCCAGTTTACGCTCCCACCAGCAGTTCACGGAGGTTCTCTTTCTCCATAACCAACATCTGCTATTTCTCGTCTTATCGATGGCGGTCCTTGTAACAGGTATCAGGTGATTAGTGACCATCTCTCCAGTCTCTACCACTCCATGGACAATCTATAACTTAAAATTATCACAAACTGATGGATATTTGTCACAAAATAGCTTCAAAACATCAAAACTCTTTGTTTCTTAATTGAAGGTGCAGAAAATCCAAGATTTTGAGGTTTCTTGTTTATGTTCTTAAAGGTTGCAAGTTTATATTACTTTGAGAACAAAGCTTCTCAATTTGGAAACCTAGCAGAATCAGACATTAAGCTGTGTAGAATGTGTGAAATATATCTTTTTTTTTTCCATTTGGAGATATGGTTCTCTGAATGAATTATAAAGTGTGGTCATGGCGATGTCTCATTGTGGTTTTGATATGGATTTCCCTGATGATGAGTGATATTGACCATCTTTTTTATATGTCTGATCGTCATCTGTATGTCTTCTTTGGAAAAATGTTTATTCAGATCCTGTGCCCATTTTTGAATTTGATTGTTTGTGTGGTTTTTTTGAGGGGGTGTTGTTTTGTACAAGTTCTTTATGTATTTTGGATACTAACCCATTATCAGTTATGTAATTTGCAAATGCCATCTCCCATTCAGTAGGTTGCATTTTTGTTTTGTTAATGGCTTTATTTGCTACACAAAAGTTTTTTATTTTGATAAATTCCCACAAGCCATCACTTTACACTGTCAGAAGTGTAAACTTACTGGTTTTTTTAAACTTTTTTTTTAAGTTTTTTTTACTTTTTTAAAGTAAAAAAGATAAGAAATAAAAATTTTAGTGAGGATGTGGAGAAAAAGGAACTTTAGTGCACTGTTGGTGGGAGTGTAAATTGGTGTGGCCCTTATGGAAAATAGTATAGTTTTTCTCAAAAAACTAAAAATAGAAATATCACATGACTCAAAAAATTCCACTTCTACTTAACCAAAGAAAACAAAAATACCAATTTGAAGACATAGGCACACCTATGTTTATTTACAACAGCCAGATGTGGAAGCAGCCCAAATGCCCATGGATAGATAATGGGTAAGGGAAACACACACACACACACACACACACACACACACACACACTGGAATGTTATTCAGCCATAAAAAAGAATAAGACCTTGCCATATGGGACAACATGTATGGACACAGAGGGTACTATAGTAGGTGAACTAAATCAGATAGAAAAAGACAAATACCATATGATTTCACTTATATGTGGAATCTAAGAAAAAAAAGAACAAACCCCAGCAGAAACAGACCCATCAATACAGAGAACAAATTGTTGGTTGTCAGAGGGGAGAGAGGTAGCAGATGGACAAAATGAGCAGAGAGAAGTGGGAGATACAGGCTTTTAGTTATGAAATGAGAAAGTCACAGGGATGGGGGTTACAGCATGGGGAATATAGTTAAATGTGTTGTATGGGGATGGATGGTAGCTATACATGTGGTGAATGGAGCATAATGTGTAGACTTACAGAATCACTATATTGTATTCCTGAGGCCAATGTAATGCTGTCTGGCAATAATGCTTCCATTAAAAAATTAAAAATACATAAATAAATATGAAGTAATGGCACCTTCTCTTTGGGGATTCTAAATATATGTATCTGGCATATTATGAAGTAAGTGATTCAATATTAGACTATTGTTCAACTCAAAATATAGATATCACCCTAACAACACTATTTGTAAACAGTGCAACAAGAAGGAGAAGAAAACACCACTGGAGGAAAATGTGACCCATTATACCCAATTAGCTATTTTTGCTGAAGAATCTGATCAGAAGTGACAGTCTTCCAGGCTATAAATAAGCACCAGGCTTTGTCTAATTAACACCACTCCTTAGTTATATAGCACCTTCAAGTTTCTTCCTAGAGTTTATGTAAGTTCAAAAAAAAAAAAAAAAAAAGAAAGAAAGTAAAGAAAAAACATCTCTTACACATGAAAGCCAGGATTTAGAGGGGAGCAGATAATGCCAGAAAGGTGAACAGGAATCTGTCCACATCCAGGGTGTCTCTTGTGGGATTTGAAAATTTGCCGTAATCCAATACTCAAGCCTCAGTCTGCAGACTCAGAAGAAGACTGTTTTTCAGGTTACCAGTAGCGGGTCTCTTTTTGGTGAGTATTTCAACTCCTTGTCACAGCTTTATTCAGGTGTAAATTCACATATAACACATGTTCTGTGGCATCAATTTTGAGATACATAGATGTTCTTGATACCAGCACCACAATTAAGACAATGAACACATCCATCACCCTGTTTCCTCAAGCTTTTTGGTAATTCATCCCTACCCCTCCCCAGCCCCAGTCACTGACTCGTTTTCTGTCCCTTTAAATTGGTTGATGTGCCCTGGAATTTTTATAAATAAAACCTCCCAGTACACTCTTTTTTTGTATGCTTCTTTCACTAAATATAATTATGTTGGGATTCATTTACAGGTGCTCAGTCTACTCGTTGCTGAGTTTGGCTCCATTCCGTGGTATACAATCAGTGTAACCATGCACTTGTTGAAGGTCCTTCTGTTTCTTTCCAGTGCTTGAGCACTACCAGTAAAGCTGCCATGTCCATGAATGCAGAGCTCACTGCATGCCCATGTCATGGCATGGAAGTGTGATCTCATTTCCCTTGGCTACTCACCAAACCATGGCATAGCTGAACAATACACTCTGTGTGCTGAATTTTTTAAACATTATTATTTTTTTAAGATTTTATTTATTTATTTGACAGACAGAGACCACAAGTAAGCAGAGAGGCAGGCAAAGAGAGAGGGGGAAGCAGGCTCCAAGCTGAGCAGAGAGCCAGATGCGATGCGGGGCTCGATCCCAGGACCCTGAGATCATGACCTGAGCAGAAGGCAGAGGCTTTAACCCACTGAGCCACCCAGGCACCCCCTGTGTGCTGAATTTTTTAAGGAACTGTAAAATTGTTTTTCAAAGTAGTTTTAAATTTCATATTCCCTCTAGCATTGTATTAGAGATCCAGTTCATTTCCAAACATTTGTTCTAGCCATATTATTTGTTTAAATTTTAGCCATTCTAATTGATGAATATTCTTTCTTAATTGTGTTTTCAACTGGTTGTCAAAAACCAGTTGTCTCTATATGTTTGGGTCAATCTCTGTGTTCTCTGTGCTGTTTCCTTTTTTTTTATTATCCATCACTATATCCGTACCACACTGTCATAATTACTGAGGATTTAAAATAGGTCTTGAAATCAGATGAAGTTATTACTTCATGTTTTGTGCTTTTAATAACATTTTGGATACATTTTAATTTCTTTAAGAATTTTAGAATAATTTTGTCACTTTTTATAAAATTTTCAATTTTTTTCATTTCTACAAAAATTTGATTAGGGTTGAATTGATAAATGTGAGTAAATCTGACATTAATAATACTGGGTTTCCAACCTATGGAAATGGACTGTTTTTCCATTTATTTAGGTCTTCATTACTTTATTCTCCACAATGTTTTATAGTTTCCAATGTGTAGGTCCAACATGTATTTAGTCAGAATTTGTGTCAGACAGAGTGTAATGTAATCACCATAATGTCCACCTCCTGGTATTCTTACATTTATATAAACTTCTTCCATTGAGAGTGGTTGGGACCTGTAACTGGTTTCTAACCAATAAAATATAGTTACTATTGACTTTTTCCATTGTTTTTCTATTTTCTATATCTTGACTTCTCCTGTCTTTCTTGTTTCCTTTTTTTTAATTTACTCAGTTCAATTTTTAAAATTCCATTTCTTTTTTATTCTAAGATTTTATTTATCTATTTGACAGAGAGAGAGAGAGTGCAAGACCTGAGCCGAAGGTGATCACCTAACTTATTGAGCCACCCAGGTGCCCCTAATTCCCAATTTCTTAAAGTGTTCACTGGGGTCATTGATTTGAGAGCTTTCTTTTCTTATATAGATGATTCTTGTCCCCAAGCCCCACTTTAGCAGCATTTCACAAATTTTCATATGCTGAATTTTATTATAATTTAGTTAAAATATCTTTTAATTTCCCCTTCAGTTTCCCTTCTGACCCATGAATTACTTAGAAACTTATTATTTAGTTTTTTTTTTTAAATGGCAATTTTCCATAGATGCTATTGATTTCTCATTTAATTTCATTGTAGTCAGAGGACTTTCTTCATATGATTTGAATCCTTTTAAATAAATGTATTGAGCCTTGGTTTATAGCCCAGAACGTGATTTCTCTTTAAATATGTTGTATGTGAATTTAAGAAGTATGCTCCTTCTGCTCTTGGGCTGTCCTGTCAATATCAGTTAAGTCAGTCATGTTTTTCCAGTCTTCTAGATCCTCGCTTGTCTTGTTCTAGCAGTTATTGTGAGAGAGAGAGTGAAATCTCAATTACAGATTTGGGTTAGCTTATTTCTCTTGGTCTCTCAGTTTTTACAAATATGTATCTTGAAGCTCTGTGTCTTAGTCTGTTTGAGCTGCTATAACAAAAATACCATAGCCTGGGTAGCTTATAAACAATAAAAGTTTATTTCTCACAGTTCGCAAGGGTGGGAAACCCAAGGTCCAGGTGCCAGCATGGCCATGTTCTGTGAAAGCCCTCTTCCTGGTTCACAGTTGGTACCTTCTCACTCTGTCCTCATTTGGTGGAAGGAGCCAGAGGTTTCTCTTGTATAAGACACAAATCTCATTCATAAGAGCTTCACCTTCATCTCTTAAGTATCTCCCAAAGGCCATCACCCTAACATGAAATTTGGGGGCTCAAATATTCAGACCATAGCATTCTATTATTTAGGGCTGCTTTTTCTTTTGGATGACTTAATCTTTTTAACATTATTATATGACCTCCTTTATTCCTAGTAATACTATTTTTTTCTAAAAACTGTGCTGTCTCATTAATATAGTTCCAGCTTTTATGAAAATTCATGTTCTTATGATATATTTTTCCATCCTTTTACGATTTCCTCTTTAATAATTAAGGTTTGTTGTAGGCAGTATGTAGCTGGATCTTGCTTACCCGCACCCTTCCTGCAATCTGAGAGTCTCTGCCTTTTAATTATGGTATTTAGATCACTTCCACTTAATGCGATTGTTGCTATGGTTCAGTTTAATGTCATTATACTATTTGTTTTGTATTTGTCCCTCTTTGCTTCCCTTTTTGTCCTTTTCTGTCTTCTTTGAAATCATTAGCTCATTTAAAAAAATACAGTTCATCTCCTTTGTTGGGTTATTAGGCATACGCTCTCATATTTTAGTGGATCTTTTGGGGTTTTTAGAATTCATCTTTATAAAATCACAGGCTACCTTCAGATGATGTTATGCCACCACAGTTACAGAATAAGAACTTTATAACAGTATGTTTTCACTTTTCCCAATAATTATGCTTCTGCAGTCTTATAACTTATGTTTACAATCCTCATAAACCCCATAGATCATGATCACTCTCTTTAAACAGTGAATTCTCTTTTAAAAAATATAAATAATATGAACATCTAATGTATTTAATCATAAAGTTATCCTTTCATGCTGTTTATTTCCTTGGGTAGATCCCTATTTCCCTGTGGTATCATTTTCTTGTGCTTGTAGGATACTTTTTTAACATGTTTATTAGTGGAGCTTTTCTGGTGTTTTCCAGCTTTCCTATGTCTAAAAAGTCTTTATTTTGCCTTCATGTGAAGTTGTTTTCAGGGAACAGAACGCTAAACTGGTAGATGGTGTGAGCTTTACCGTAAGTGACATCAGATGCTTTTGTGTTCCTAGAACTACTCCTGAGCTTTGCTGTGAAATGATGTTATGTTACTTGCAAATTGTTTAATCTTTTTAGGTGTTGCTTTTAAGATTTGTTGGGCAGTGATTAGTCTAAAACTAATTATACCTTATTACTGAGGCAAAACCCTCTGAGTACTTTTCTCAATGTATACTCAAAGTTTTCTAATTTGGCTGGTGGAAATAGTCACTATTTGTGACCCTTTCTGAATACCAGCTGTGTTACCTACCTGTAGTCCTTTTGGGAAAATTTCCTGCCAGCCTCCAGGAGTTTCCTCTCTCCAATGCACTGATCAGTACTCTGTGGAATACTTTAGGGGACCCCTCTGTATATGTCTGCAGTTTCCTCTCTGTACAGGTACCTCCTCATTGGTATTCTGTCCAGAGCCCTTAGCTGCCTTGAACTACCTCAGCTCAGGGCACCAGCATGGCCCCACCTGGGTATCCCTTCCCTGACATGTGGACTGGAAACTCTCTGAAGCAGTAAATTGGAATAAGCTCAGGGCGTGACTACTTGGTTTCTTCTCCTCCCAGGGATCATGGTTCTTGTTGCCTGAATCACAGCATGTGAAAATTATCATTTCATATACTTTGTATTTTGGTTATATCAGGTAGGATGTTATAAAAATATATCTCAGTGCAGATGAACATGAACCCAACTTATAGTCAGTAAGATAAAATTAATCCATAAGAATTTCTATGAACGAGGAAGTAATACATTCAAATCTCTCCTTCTATTTGAGCTTTGCTATAAGGCAACATTAGAAGGTCATTTGTTGATCATAGGCTCAGAAGAAGTAAAGCCACATTGGAACAATCAAGCTAGTGGCACAATGCCAAGACAGCCTGAAGCACCCATCTCCCATGAAAAATCTCTTCAATCCATTGGCAGGTGTAGAGTCCAAGAACATAAACCTCTCCTTGCCTCTGGGCAGCGTCTGGGTGGAGACTGACAACTTTTCTATATGGAACTCTATCTGTGCCTCTCTGGCTAACAAAGATGCCTGATAAATACTTGTTCTAAAGTCATGTTCATATCTAGATACTGCATGTTCTTTTTCAAGTTGCCTTCAGGTCCTGTTGGGCTGAAGGTCCTTAAGTAATTCACATATTCTTTAATTTTCTACATTAATCTCATTTTAACCTACGGAAACAACTTTCTTTACTCAATTTTCAAATTCTTAATAGATTCTCAGTGAGGCCCAAGTGCTGACCATAGTTCTTAAATTTGTGCTTATATCCATGACTTCCCACTAGAAATATGTTACTATATAACAGCATAGGCACATGGATGTATTTCTCTCCCCATTTTCCATTCGCAACTATTCACCATTGAACACACACACCGAGCTAGTGCTTAAATATTATGAGATAAAGGCACACATGTTTTCCTTCTTTTTACACACTCATCTGAAGGCACGCCTTTCAGAATCTCACTTATCTCCAAAATCAGTATCCTTTATTCTTTACAGTTAACATTCTTTTTAACTGCAATGTGGTCACTTTTCCTTAGAAGTATTACTAATTGTTTCCAGAATACTTTATACTAACCTTGTGTGAATGTTACCTCATCCTGTGTTTTAACCTTTTCACATGATTTATATAGAAATATTCTTTCTTGGGGCACCTGGGTGGCTCATTCGGTTAAGCATCCAACTCTTGGTTTTGTTTGGGTCATGATCTCAGGGTCTGTGTGCAACATGGAGTCTGCTTGAGATTTTCTCTCCCTCTCCCTCCTGCGCGCTCTCTCTCTCTCTCTCTCTCTCTCTCTATCCATCTATCTCTATCCTCCCAAATAAATAAATAAATATTTTTTAAAAAAGAGAGAGGTGTTCTTTCTTTCCCTGAAACCCTAAAATGCCTTTAACTGCTACTTTGTATAAAACGTTCTCTATGATATTTACATGACTCTAGTTATTATCCTGCTGCCTCTAAAAATAATTTAGTCTTCCTATTAATTCATTTTCATCTTTTAAGGCTTCCCTGAATAATACGATTTAGTTTCTTTACTTAGGATATTGTTTGTGCTACCTTCTGTCCACTTTGAATGGATTATGTCCTCAGAAGTTCACTTTTTTTTGGCCATACTCAGAAAAATATGATTCGAAGCTTCCTGATCCACTGCTTTTATCTCTTCTTTTCTAATATAAAATATAATAGCACACTGAGACTTTATCCACCATATCTGAACTATACTGCTGAATAGTCTTAAGTTTTCCTTGTTTCCTCATAGAATGCTGACAAAATGACCCATTTCAGGGAGCGAAGATCCCCTTGGGTGAATCTGAAGGGCTTGTCAGCAGAACATACATGTCTAGCCCCTATAATTTGCAAACTTCACCCCCAAGCATTTGTCTCCATTTCCTGTTAGTTCCCAACATTCTGGCACTGTCCTCCTTTCTACAAGTATGTCAAAATCCTTTTTCCATTGCACGTCTTGAGTACTGTCTAATCATGCTCTGTGGCCGAGCCCTCTAGTGGCTACACCATCCATCCCTCCATTTTTTTCTCCTAGCCGAACACTGGCTTCGTTCCTGGTGGTCATGTGTCCTATTGCAGACCACAGTTTTAATCTCCTTCGCTTCTAGGGATGGCCACCTTGCTGTAATTTTAGTGGTTGAGTGGAGATTCTAGCAAAGTTCTTTGAGACAGTAGACTAAGTGACAGGAATCCATTTTTCTGCCAGCTTTTCTGCAGAGCCCTACCCAGAAAATAGAGTCAGAGGCTGCTGGAGAGCAGAAATCAGACAGTAAAAATGGCAGAGCAAAGTTGGCGGACTGTGTCTCTAAGTACTTTAAAGAACATCATCTCAGTCCTGGACTGTCCATGTGGCACTCACAGAAAAGCAAATAAATACTGTGTTTAGGCTACAGGGCTGGTATTTGATAATCACAGTCACAGTCCCTAGCCAGAAGGGTTCCCATGACTATGGCTTTTTCTTATGCTTGCTGTGACTTCTACTTCTCACGAGAACCTTTGTTGAGTAATCCACATTTTTGTCAGAACTGCTCTGAGTAGTTCTGACAAACTATCCCCTACGATGTAGAGTGGTTATTTGAGTTTCTTATTGTCTCTGAGATGGTAAAATCATAATTCAAACTTGGGTCTGACTCAGAAACCCAAACTTCAAGTTCTACTCAAATATTTCACTGTATTTTATTATATTCTGTCGAACTTCATTTCATGTCTTTAACCATGTGACTTAGAATAACATAGCAGAAACACCTTTACCCTGGCCTCACTTGTATTTGATGTGCTTACCTTTATGACTGAGTCCAGAGAGGCTCAAATAAACAGGGCAGATCTTTCTGGAAAGGTGGTCTTACCACACCTGGTCCCCACCCCGCACAGTCACAAATAGCTTGTTCCTCTTCTCTCGCTTGGTCAGAGTGCTATGGTATAACCTTATGTGGGTTCAGTGTGTTTTACCCACCATTCACCCATAATGACTTTTAAAATAATAATCATTTGTCCAGTAGATTTTTTCTTTATTCTAAAAATATATCATTCCTACTATACAAATGGTATATAAATATACCATTTTTCTGGCACCATCAGGCATAGCAGTATATGTCATAACTGAAACCCCCTCACCTACTATATATCTAGTAGTAATGCACAACCATGCATACAAGGATACATATTCTACCACACTTTATTTACTGGAAATTCCTGGCAGCATTAACTAAACCAGCACCATCCTTTCTCCTCCTATTATTTTATTTGATTTTATTCTTACAGTACATTCTACACCCTCCATATGAAGCCTTTGTGCATCTGCCTCTCCTGTGAGATTTTAGGTTCTAAGAAAGCACTGACTTTGTCCACATCCATTTCTATATGTTCAGCATGTAGGACAGTGACAGATTCATAATAAGTGATTACAGCAGATATGCTCATGAAATCAATCATTACAAACATCTGGGGGACTACGTTTAATGAGAATCTTCTGGTGTAAACAGTGACCTCCATTTCACCAGTAACGAAACCAAGGTGGAAAAAAATGGAAGTCTCTTGCTCAGTTTTTAACAACAGATAAGCAGAATTGGAGAACTTGAGCCCAAATCTCTGTCTGAAAAATCTATGCTCTTTGGATTGTATCAAGAGCAGAACTTCCCCAGAGCTCATGGTTCACGTTCAAAGAGCTCTTTCCTTCCTCACTGTTTATCATGCTGTTCACATGCTTTTAGTTGTGACATCTGGCATTACACACTTTCTCTTTATCCTTTGCTTGGTTTTTCATCATTAGTACCTATTTTCACCCTCTTTCTCTCTTAATCCAGAGAGGGTGCCTCTATCAGAGGTGCCTCCGTGAGTGCCAGCCCGTCCCTCCCCACCCCCACCCCATGCAGCGCTGGGAGCATCTGCTTCCTTTCCTGACAAATGAACTAAATTTATGAGGTTTGAGCTGAAATCTTACTCTCACTTGGCATTCTCTCCCTTTGACTATCTACAGGAGCTTTTCTCAATAGATTTTTTAGTTGGTTGGTTGTTTGTCTTGTTTTGTTTTGTTTGTTTTCAGTTGTTACTCTCCTTCCTCTGGTCTGTGCCTGGTTTTCATTATTTGACTCTATGGATGATACCAGTATTTTTCTCTTCAAAAGTGGTGGATTCATTCTACGTTTTCAGAGTTACTTCCCATGGCCATTTTATTAAACCACACCCTTTTCCATGCAATCAGAGGATTTGTAATGAAAGTCATTTCCATTCTGCAGCCAAGAGATAATGGCCGTTATCTGTGTTGAGTTTCTGGTGGTTACTTTTGCAATTTGGATGCATGTGTGGTTCCCTTGGCATCTTGCAGGTAGGGCTGGCCCCTTTTCTTTGAGTTCTCAGATTATGGATGTTTTCTTAAACTGATTGGTTCCCCTAGATTTTTTTAAATTAAGTTTCCCGGGGCGCCTGGGTGGCTCAGTGGGTTAAGGCCTCTGCCTTCGGCTCAGGTCGTGATCCCAGGGTCCTGGGATCGAGCCCCGCCTTGGGCTCTCTGTTCCGTGGAGAGCCTGCTTTCTCATCTCTCTCTCTGCCTGCCTTTCTGCCTACTTGTGATCTCTGTCTGTCAAATAAATAAATATAAATTAATTAATTAATTAAGTTTCCCATCTTGAGAGTGTGTTCTTAGCTATAGTGTGCTTCTCTGATCACAGACAGGCCTGGCTGGGCTTTCCAAATGTTGTAAGTCTGTCTTAGCCCATCTGCTTTTAAATGAAATTATATCCCCTGAAACTGTGACTTTGTGAGTAATTACCAAGAGCAGGTTTATGCCATCATCTTACAACTTAAATAAAAAATTCTTTGTCTCTGAAGGAAAGACAATGTCCTTTAAGTAACACGTGTGCCCTCAGAAAGGCACTCTGGATTTGGACCGAGGGGTGTTCTTTCTTAGGTGGTGAATATGTATCACCTAAACCCACTTCTTCACCTAAAACTCTTCCCGAAGCATGTGTCCATTTTCTCTTCAAAGAATAAGAATCAGAAACGTCTCCTTATACCTAAGATAAAGAGCCCAGTGTCCAGAGTGATTTGCGTTCCCTAATAGCTGCCAAACATCAGTGAGCTCCCTCTGCCCTGCTTGTTCATTTTCACGCTGGACCTCATGGTGCCCTCCTTTTTTCTTGGGCCAAAGCCCTCTCTTCCCTGTAATGACCATCCCAGCTCTTACACAGCTCCTGCCACTGGAAATCCACCCTTCCTCTCCTCCCTGCACTCACACTAGTACTTAGCTCTGCTGTGTATCTCCTGCTACTCAACTGTCCCCCCGCCCCCCCCAACCATGAGGTCATTACAGTGGTCACTGCTTCCATGCTATCCTTTGGTTCTGTTCCTAGACCTCAAAAGTTCTGTGTGCTCCCTTTCTCTGTGAAGTGTCTTTCTCTCTCTAGCTTGTCTGAAGAACAAGATTGATTATCAGTCTTGCTTTTATTCTTGCTTTCTTGTCTCCACTCCTCTGTTTTGTTTTTGTTTTCATTTTTCTTTATCTATGTTTAGCTTGCCCCTTTCCTCCTCTATTCAGGGCTCCTGCTTTCCAGCAACAGACAAAGCCTGGGGGCAAATGCTTGACTGTATCCAGTCTAAGCCCTCCAGTATTTCCCCTGATGTCCTCACACCTGCAACCTCCTTTTTCTGGTTTGCCTTTCCACACTTGACTCCAAGGTGCCCGCTCTTCTGACCGTCACCCCCATAATTCTCACTACAGGATGTTTTGTTCAGTTTTCAAGCCCTCCCATCCATCCTGTAAGCTAGATGGATCTGAGTCTATTATGCCATTTCAAAAAAACAGAAAGTGGGCAGCCCGTTTTATATTTTGTTACATGATCTGCAGGATTACAGTCTAAAAACTAAGCAAACTTCCCAACCAACCATGGGGACCGTAAGAAAGTGATTTGTTTGAACACAGATCTCAAGATGGTACAGATTTCTTCCTTCTTTAAATCAGTATAATAGAATTGGTAATTGAGCAGTCTTAGTAATAAATTCTACAGCCCTTGACAAACTTCTGTTTAATCTCCACAGCCCTGGTATCAATCGGGTCAAGCAGTAATATTACCAAATTAGCATTTCATTTAAAAGAGAAAGCACGTGCTAGAATTTTCTCTCACATCTGCTTTCCCAGCCTGATCAGTTCTGCAGCCCAAGGTTATGATAGGCCCAATCATATGAGAAAAAGTCAGGGAAGCTATCCACTCTTCCTGAGTTGTAATATCTAGAAATTAGTCTTCAGGTGCAAGATATGAAGGACAAGGAAAAAATAAGAATTCTTTTTACATATCACACCACTTTTTCTAATAGTCACATTATTTTCAATCCTTTAGAGGTACTCAAACAGGTGTTTGAAGATAAAACTCAAACAGGTGTTTGAAGATAAAATAGGCATATATTCAATTAGACCAAAGTTCCGAAATCTCCTTGTAATTACTTTATTCTTTATTATTTTTTATTGTTTCTTCTGCTCTCTTGATATATTGAAGACTGCTCTTCCAAGTATAATTGCTAGTTCTGAGTTCACTTGTCACTTTTGGGTAACTGCCACATTGAATCAGCTGTTTCAAGGAGAGAGGTAATTCAGAGTAGCTCTACTTTTTCTAAAGATTTATTTATTTATTTAAGTGAGAGGGAGAGAGTGTGCATGCATGTGTAGAGTAGAGGAGGAGCAGAGGGAGAGAGAGGCAGAGAAGCAGAATCCCTGCTCAGTACAGAGCCCCACATAGGGCTTGATCCCCAGACCCTGAGATCATGACCTGAGCGGATACCAAGAGTCAAAGCCTTAAGGAACTGGGCCACCCAGGCGCCCCTTGAATAGATCTGCCGTTTAAGGAAATACTTACCAGGAAGCAAATTCCACTACCGTGTCTTTTAAGATGTTTGTAAAATTTTAAACGTTGAAAGGTCCATTTATTATGGTTATCCTGCCAGAATAATCCCTTTGAGCAAGCAGTCGGCAAGTTCTCCTGAAACGCATCATTAGTAATGTTAGCATTTCTCCATTACCCACCTTCCCTGCAGCATGTACGTATTAGCTTCCACATTTTATAAAAGTCACGTGTAGTTTGCATGACAGGACAGGTGGACATTTCCCCATAATTTATTTAAAAGTTTTAATGAATTTATGGGATGGGTGGACATTTCTGCATAGTTTATTTAAAAATTTAGAAGTCACTTTTGTCACGGCATTCAAGACTTGTCAGTGGGGGTGCCTGGGTGGCTCAGTGGGTTAGGGCCTCTGCCTTCGGCTCAGGTCATGATCCCAGGGTCCTGGGATCGAGCCCTGCATCAGGCTCTCTGCTCAGCAGGGAGCCTGCTTCCTCCTCTCTCTCTATGCCTGCCTCTCTGCCTACTTGTGATCTCTGTCTGTCCAATAAATAAAAAAATAAAATCTTTAAAAAAAAGTCATCTTTCTAAGAAGAAAAAAAAAAGACTTGTCAGTGATCTCTGGAAGAACGTGGTGATTAATTTCTGAGCCATATATGGGATCTGATTTCAGGTCAAAGAAGTGAGTGATTACTGACATGTTCATCTACT
This sequence comes from Gulo gulo luscus, assembly GCA_024510155.1. Classification (NCBI taxonomy): domain Eukaryota; kingdom Metazoa; phylum Chordata; class Mammalia; order Carnivora; family Mustelidae; genus Gulo; species Gulo gulo. Next base: position 21,731 of record JAJHUB010000232.1, read on the forward strand.
TCATCAAGGTTCTCTGATAGTCTTGAAGATATCAGTTGATTTTCAGATGCAGAATTAAGCTCTGCAAATGGATGTGCATTAGGCACTGCACATTTGAGACTGAATTTGGAATGCTGGCCCTGGAGTTGAGCCTTTTGTCTGTTTTACATCTGCACATCCTATGAACCCCCTTTAGTTCTCTCTGTCTGCTCTGACCACAGCCCTGCGAGCAGCTCACTTTCCGAAAAGGGTGCTTTAGACAATAGTCATTAGAAAGATGTGCGAATACATCCAGCTCTGCCAGCTTGGGGGCTTAGTTCTAATCACTGTTAATGAGGGTAATGATTTAGTGGATGGAAGAATGAGTATGAGAAGGAATGATTAGACTCTACAGGAGTTTCATAACCAATCTCCAGAGAAGCTTATTCTGTGTCTCCGCTGATCCATTTGATTCCATGTTTGGAAATTATCCCTGAGAATAAAGGGAGATTGAAAATCCTCCAACCCAAGACACAGTCAGGCTTTTCTTTTTAATAAGAGCTATACAATTTTAGCATTATTTCCCTCAAACCCCAAAGTTGTGTTAGTCTACCACTAAGGCAAAAAATAACTACTATTTTAATGCCAGTAAGACAATAATATTAGTATCTAATGAAGTAGAGGCTTCTGGATGATGGCAAACTAAGTTTTCTAGTAACCCCTTAAGACTTTTAGAAAAGCTGTAAGTGAAGCAAAACTTAATCACTGAAGATTTGGGAAGAATGTGTTCCAGACCAAATAAATGTCCTGGATTCGGTAACAATGTAACGGTTACAGTAACAGCTGTAAAAGAGAAGAACCCTCCTCCTCTCACTCTCAATCCCTTGCAAAGCCTTGTAAACCCTTGCAAACCATGCTGTGGCTTTCTGATTTCACAAGTGGTTAAGAGATGTCTAAAAACACCATCATAGTCAGAGTTGAGGAATGATAATAATCTTGGTTTAAATGCATGATAACTCAGCAAACAAAAAAAAGTTTTGTAATAACCATAAACCATAAAGGGCCAATGTTGGTACAGTGGCTCCCTGCTCTTAGTGTTACCCCCAGGATGATCTTTCGTGGGGCAGGAAGAGGCATCTCTCTGAGCTTGTGATGTCGGGACATTCACTGACCTCAAGAAAACTGGACAGGTGGGGACACTGGGTGCTCATGTTTCTGTCCTAGTGGAGAGGAACTGGTGACCAAGTGTCTGCCAGAAAGCTAATGGTCCTGATATGGATGTGTTTTGAATGAAAGGCTAGATTTCTGTAGGCTTTGAAACTAGCTAAATCTGTGCAGGGACTTCTTCATAAAGAAATACATTGTTTCTTTGAGAGGATAAAGAAGGCTTCGCACACACCCTATAACTTTGATATGTGCATGTTTGAATGCAGAGCTTCAAAGAGTATTTGTCAAATACTAAAAATAGTTTTAGGCTTGTTCTTTCAAATGTCAGAGGTCAATTTACAAAGTTTTACTTAATGTTAGACATATCACTATCATGAATGCTATGCTTGTTGGAATAAGGAAGTTGTAAATTCTTTAAACCATTTTTAAAATATTTGGAGCAAGTCAGAACATCATTGTTTTCAATGGTGTGTGACCAAACACAGAAAAGCCAGCTTTACAACATTATTTAAGGAAACTTTTTAAAAAATGCCTTTGAGGTCTAGATCTGTTTTTTCCAAAAGTAGGGACAAACTTCTCATTCTCCAGCTTCAGAAAGAAGAGGACAGTGTCTTGGTACAAGGGAGAGAGAGGACAGAGACAATGGTCCAGGTGTTTTGGAGAGGAGAGATGCTCAAACATGGAGCACATAATTATTTTCAAGACACTCTTAAAAGTGGATTTTTTTTTTTAAATTTCTGAAGCCTACAGTAAGGGTGCAAAAACTTGTTAACCAAGGACTATTGCTTTTTAAGATGTGGACAATGGATGAAGGACCTATTGAGGGTTGTAAGAAAGCCTCAGTACGGGGCGCCTGGGTGGCTCAGTGGGTTAAAGCCTCTGCCTTCGGCTCAGGTCATGATCTCAGGGTAATGGGATCGAGCCCCACATGGGGCTCTCTGCTCAGCAGGGAGCCTGCTTCCTTTCCTCTCTCTCTGCCTGTCTCTCTCCTTACTTGTGATCTCTGTCTGTCAAATAAATAAATTAAAAAAAAAAAAAAAAGAAAGTCAAGTTCAACTCCAATGACTTTCTTTAAAAAAAAAAAAAGAAAAGAAAGAAAGCCTCAGTACTAGGGAGATACTATATTGCCTTACAGCTGCTAAGGTCAGAATAATAAGGCTTACTATTTCACTTTAGAAAACAGCTAACTGAATTTCTGAATTGGCTTTTTTTGTGTGTGTTAACCTTAAAGAAAACTCCAACAGTCCAAGCAGGTTTCATTGGTAACACAAACTGGACCCCAGTGAAAAAATCAGAGATGATTACATTTCTACACACAGAAATTATCATCTTGTGGTTCTCGTGAAAATTGGGAGAGAATTTTATTATCATGTCTCCCTTCCTAAATTTCTAAGTTTTGAAAAGGCACGCTCTTACTTTATTCTTTTGGTGGCTGTCAAGTTGCCTAAAATGCAAAATTAAGAATTTAGACATGGATATTTAATGTATGCAAAATAAAAGTATACCCATGACCTATGCATACGCATTCGTACATATATATGCTTGTTTTTATATAAAAATCTCTGGAACAACAATATGATTGTGGAATTTCTCTCAATAGTATTTCAACAGGAGCAAGGAGATACAAATGTGAAAGGAAAATTTGAATCTAATATAACCGATAAGTAGGACATACCAACCTAAACATTATATCTTTATTTTTTGGTGACTTGATCCCTGAAATTTTAGTATTCTTGTAAGTTTTTCATGGCACAATATGATTTATCTGTGTTGCACAATCTTGTGTGGAAATATTCTCTGACATCTTTACTTCCTGATAATATTTTTTGTGTGTGATTTTGGTAGGTTTAAATTGATGTAATAAATATAAACCCAAGCATCTCAGAAAAGTTACTCAAAACTCAGGGTTTTGTAAGGGGACCTGAAATTTCTAAAACGGTGTCTGATACTGAAATTTGGTCATACCTAAAAGGCTGTTGCTGGGGTGAAGTTTTGCTATGACTAGTTTCTATAAGCTAGATGTGGGCACCTCAAAGCCAAGGGTGTGTGTATGTGTGTGTCTAAAAGTGGGACTTCATGCTGTCAATTAAAGATGGCTCAGAGGCCTCACGGATGGGAATAGTTGCTTCCTTGTGTCCCAGTGAGAAGTTGTGAGCTGTAGGTGTGAACTGCCACTTAGCTAAAGACTATTAATATACACAGGGTGGAAGTTTCTTTTTTTCTTTTTTTTATTTTAAAGATTTTGTTTATTTTTTGACAGAGAGAGAGAAAGCAAGAGAGGGAACACAAGCAGGGGGAGTGGGAGAGGGAGAAGCAGGCTTCCCACTGAGCAGGGAGCCCGATGCAGGCTTGATCCCAGGGCCCTGGGCAGGATCCCAGGGCAGATGCTCAACGACTGAGCCACCCAGGCACCCCTAGGCTAGAAGTTTCTAAGAAAGAGAGAACGTCAGAAGAGAAATTGCACACTGCTCAGTTAGAATCTGCAGGAAGAAGACACTGGCTCAGAGAGTGGCTCGCCTGGGAGAGAGTTCAGTCTCTCTACCTAAGCCCCACTCCCTCTGCAGACCTTCGTATCTGATGTTCTTGTCTGGGCTTTTGTGCTGATGTTCTCTTCCCGTGCCTGGCCCATTTCTGCCTTACAGTTCTCCCCAGGAAGAGAACTATAATGCTCAGTCTCGCTTGATCGACTCTAACCTTCTTCCCAAACACATGTCCAGTTACCCCATCATTTTGACCACCAGACCCTTTCTTGTCACTGACATTCCTCTCTTTTCTGCTTATCCTTGTCCTTATCTGATCCAGTCCAGCCCCATGGCGGGCAGTGACTCCTGAATGCATCCCTGTAGCCCAAACATCTCGGATGAACGCCAGTATCAGGTGTCTGTGCCGCCTCTTGGACATCTCTGCTCGGACGTCTAGGAAGCGTCTCAGATTTGACATGCTAAAATGAGTGACTCCCATCACTCTGTTTCCCTCCCAACTTACTCTTTCCTCAGTCTTTCCAATCTCAGTTAATGGAAACACTGCCCTTCACTTTGTTCAGAACAAAAAGTTCAGAGTGATCTCTGGCTCCCCCCACCCCTTACCCTATCAATGAGGTAATCTTTTATTGAAACAAAGATGACTTATCTTAACACCCATCTATCTTCTAAGTATAAGCTACATTTTTTTTACATTTTTCTTCTTTTTTTTAACTTATTTGTTTATTTATTTGAGAGAGAGAGAGAAGAGGGGCGGGGGGGGTGCGGACAGGGACAGAATCCCAAGTAAACTCCTCACTGAGCACAGAACCCCATGCAGGGCTCGATCTCAAGACCCTGAGATCACGTCCTGAGCTGAAACCAAGAGTCAGACACTTAACCGACTGAGCCGCCCAGGTGCTCCCCCACCTTGCTCTTTATCTTTTTCAAATGGAAATTAGACAAGTTCTACCATATATAACTCAGTTCCCCAAAACTGCTTAATGTGGAAAAATTGTGTAGGCTAGCTTATTACTGGTTAGTGCATGAATTAGATACTCTTTTTAGCATTTAACATTTTCCAAATGTCAGGTTTATGTTAAGTTAGATTTTAAACACTCAGAGAATTACATACTTCAAATCTAAATATTTTGACAATATATACATAATTTTTAAATGACACAGCCTTCAGAAATTGTGGAGCCAATGGCAGTTGCTACGTGGGTGGAATTACAGAGGCTGTATAAGCAGCATATGGACTGCACATGGGTAAAACGATGCTGTGATCTCATGTTGTGATGAGATTTTGCTCTGTCCCTATTTCCTTTAGAGCCAAACTGGGAATTAGATAATCCCGTCATGTATCTTTTTCAATGTTTTGGATTACTCAAGCATCCCGTGATTATACTTTTTACATCTCTAAATCAGTAGTAAGACATTGGCTATTTTGGGAAGATATTTGTCCTAAAGACATAACTAACAAAACTATAGAATTTGAACACTACATCCACTCACTTAGGGTAAAAAGTAAAAATTTTTGCAATGACAATATAAGACTGAATTTCTTCTATAAATCTATAGACAGACATTAAATTATGCACACACACACACGATATATATTTTAAAAGGATAATGCTCAGTTGCAGTTCCGTGAATGTTTTTGTTCGGTAGTTGAAGTAATGTTATAGAGGATAACCCAACCCAATGGGGCTAAAGCCTTAACCTCTACCTTAAAATGTGAGTTGCTTTCCCTTGGAAACAGATCAACAATGTGAAATTGTTCTTGAGCACAGTATTATGAAGTATCCCCATCTTTTCCATATTTCTACTGAAGGACAATAAGTAATGACCAATCTGAAGATTACCTGCCTTCTCTGCAGTTTCTACCTGCTTGTCCTCTTGGACATGGGAGATGCTTCAGAAACCGATCCCGTGTTTCCAGGCAAGACTGAATAGTAACACTAACAACGCAGCAGGGGTTCACAGAGTAATCACTGTATTCCAGACCCTCTTTCAAAGGCTTTACACGCATGAACTCATTTAACCTTTGGATCCATGCTTCAAGGTAGGCACCATCATTTGTACCTATTCTACAGATGAAGAAACTGAGTCCAAAGAAGTCCGTGATTCTTCACAGATCCCCACATCTACTCAGTGGTAGATCCACTTATCCAAGGCTTCCAAGGCAAATGGACTAGTGTTGACAATTTACCCAAGTTTCCCTTGGACGATAGGAGTAAGTTCTGGAGAAAGGTGACTCGTTAACAATCCTGTCTTGTCTATTTAAAATTTGCTAAGAGGAGTGTGGCTTTCTGTTTATTTAACTCGATGTAAGGATAGAGTTAGATATTCTAGAGAAATATGTATTCCTTACGCACCTGTTTTGGAAACTCAGCCGTTTTGTTGCCTAACAGGCATGCAGTGATTCATTACTGAGTTGAAGTCACACTTTGATAGTAGACAACTTGAGATTAAAGTCCCTACAGAGTGCTCTAAGAAAAGTAACTTCCAAGGAGAAATTTATGGTTTAGATTTCAGGCCTGTAAAACACTGGATTCGTACCTGTTTTTGGAACAGCTGACGTGACATGACTAGGATTCAGCAGATGCCTGTGGGGCCGGGTACCTCTGAGCGCAGGTGAGCGAGGGCCCAAAGAAACTCCAGTCTCTTTAGAAAGGTTTCCTTTGTGGCTTCCTTTCGTTCATATTTGACTAATAGCAGATGCGTGTCTTCTTCCTGAGGGAGGTAAACTATTTATTCTATCTCAAGAAAAAACTATTGTCTTCAGGATTTTAACTCATCAAATTTTTGCGTCCTTAACAAATGCAGACATGGGAAGGCTTGCGACTAGGAGCTGAGCAGAAATAATACACAGTCTTCACACTTGAGAACTTAGAGATTCTTTGTTCTAAAGGCATTTGTAGGTGAACATTAAGGGTTTTATTTCAACTGTAGGAACTTCAGAAATTATTTAGGCAATGTTATATATTATCTTCTATCAGAACAGATGTTTAATATATAGCTATGTATTATATAGTGGTATTAAATTATATACATGGTATATTGTACGTGATATGTAGTATATTTATATAGTATTATTCATAATTCTCTTATATAAATATTTCTTAAAATTCCTTTTTTCCCTTTCCTGGCTAAAAAAATTGATGTTTTTTAAAATAGACAACCGACCAATATTTTAAAAGAGATTTAAACATCACAGACTGGAATAATATGATATTGCCTATGGAGCTGTTTATGGTGGTGCTCAAATTATACAGACAAAAGTATTTAAGTGGCACCAACCCAGAGACTTTGCAGAACAGAGGGCCCCCCACTCCAGCTTCTTCTGTAAAGACTGAGAAAATGAGGTCAGTTGGCATCTTTTGGTAAATTTCCTACAGTGAATAATGGTTTGGGATAAAGTGTTTTGTTTTTGTTTTTCCTTGAAGGAGTTGGCTGTTTAGCTAATAGGCATACCTTCAAAGCATTTAAATACCAATAAAAGTGAATTTGAACCTGGAGAGAAAGAATAAAGGCAGAATACCCAGGCGCCAAGGGAATTTTTTTCATTAAAAAGTAAAACCTGCCAGGGTAAAAGGACAGAAGAAAAGTACCTCTACAGTAAGTTAACAGAAAAACCAGATCTGAAGTCAGTCTGAAAAGGGCATCAAGAAGTGGGCTCATCAGGGAAGTGAGGTAGATCATTGCAGAGGAATGAACCGAGGATTTTAGCACTAAGGGAACAACATCCCAAAAGCCAAAAATAAAATAAATTTGCTGCTTTTAAAAACTGTTCACAAAATTTACATTTAATGGTACAAGCTGTATTGATTTTATTTTGTTCATTAATATAGAGGAAAAGTTTCCATGGTGAGTTTGCTAATACAAAACAATAACATAAAAGCTGATACCCTTTTTTAAAAAAAAATATTTATTTATTTATATGGCACAGAGAGAGATCACAAGTAGGCAGAAGCAGGTGGGGGGAGGAGGTGGGGGAAGCCGACCCCTCTGCTGAGCAGAGAGCCCAATGCTGGGGCTTGATCCCAGGACTGTGAGATCATGACCTGAGCCAAAGGCAGAGGCTTAACCCCCTGAGCCACCCAGGCACCCCAAGCTGACACCCTTTTAAATGTGACCAGACTTGCTCTCCTCAAAGAGTATATATTCAAATCTATGGCAGATCTTGAACATCAGTTTAAAGATACATTAAATTATTTATTGTTTTTGGCAAGATAAGAGGAAAACAGTTTTCAGAGGATAATCATATGACAATGCATAATTTAGCCACTTTTAGATAAGCATATCTTTATGTAATTTGAAATATGGAATCAGTTCCTATTCTAGACATGATAGCCATTTCCTTTTCAGTGACTGAGTCTTATTTCATCAAAAAGTATGTATATACACACATGTCAGGAATCGTTGTCTCTCTTACCCTGGTCACTTCACAGTGTTGTTGGGGGGAAATGAGTTTATTAGACCCTGATACACAAAAGCCAGTGAAAAGGTTTTCTGAATATTAAAGAGATAGACTCTTTTTCCATAGTAAATACACACATACACACACACACAACATTCTTAGAATGGTCCATGCTAGGGCAAGGGGCTTAGCGAAACTTTGGTGAAAACATTACCAAGTATTAAATAGTGAAGAACCAGGATGCCTGGATGGCTCAGATGGTTAAGCATCTGCTTTTGGATCCGGTCATGATCTCCAGGTCCTGGGATCTGATCAAGCCCCAGGTCCCCCAGGTCAGGCTGCTGGCTCAGCAGGGAGTCTACTTCTCCCTCTCCCTCTGCCTCTCCCTACTGCTCATGCTCGCTCTCTCTCTCTCTCTCTCTCTCTCTCTATATATATATATATATATCTGTCTCAAACGAATAAATAAAATCTTAAAAAGATAGTGAAGAGTCTACTACCAGTAGTCAGTTACAAAGTGGGATACTTCCCATCTATCTGCCTCACCTGTATTTTATTTCTGTCCATTCAGAATGGCAGACAGGCCACAAAGAGACTTTATTGAGTTGCAAGTAATGTCCACAGTGCTTCAGACCTCTGGTGATGAGTTAGCTGAGGTCCTGCTTGGAGAACCCACCATTCCCTCAGGTAAAGAGACCATAAACAATAAGAAGAATCCAAGAAACCTAAAATATATGTCAAAGTGATTTAATATTTCAAATTAAAGATTAGGACAATTTTAAGAAGTTTTGTTCGGTTCCTATTTTATAGTTGTTAAATAACGTAAGCCATGTTGTCCAGAACTCCCTCCTTACAGAAAGAAGAATTAGAAATCAAAATGTTCATAGGTTCAAGGTTCTTCAAATTTCTGAAAATCACATCACACTCATACTTGGGTCAAACCATGAAGAATGGAAAAGCCTATCATGTTCTTTTAATTTACATATATATATAATATTTATAATGTATAAATATATATTATAGTTATAGTGTTTAAATTTATATTATATTTATTATATATTTATAATATAGATCACATCTGTAATATTCTATCATTAAGATAGTAAAAGAAATAAACTTTCCTATCATCCTCTGCTTAAATCCTAAAACAAAACTTTAAATCGTAATAGCATAATTTGCAGCAGTGTAAATTGAACCTTTGCTGAAACTCAAGAAGCAGGACTAATTAGTTCGAGTGTCGCCAGCACTAGGTTAGCGTCATCAAACTGAATGCAGGACCTGAAGGGAGACTAAGACAGTGGATAACAGCTGGCTGAAATAGCATTATTGAAAAAAAAATCTTAAAGAAACATAGAAGATAAGTGATGACTTTTTCTTAGAATCACAAGAGAAATATAGGTTCTGCTCAACTGCAGGGTTCCTGTATCATGATTATTGAAGATTAATTTTTCCTAATAATAAGATTCCAAATGCCAATGAAATCGACAAAGATTTAAAGTCCAAGTTTATGGAATAAAAACTCGGGCCCATGACTCCTCAGTCGAATATGAACATCTAACTTCACTACTGTTAATAGGGAATATGCGCTCCATTCCTTTTGATGGCTTTTTTTTTTTTTTAATAGCAAGCCTGAAAGTTTGGATATAAAGTTCTGAAAGGTTGAATGTAATACTTGATGGAGTTTTGGGACCATATGCTCCATCTCAGTTCTTAGTTAGAATTAAATCAAGGCCAGAAATAGTGTCTTTCATATGTTTTGGATATCCAAACAGAAAGATCTAAATAATGTGTGTTAGTGATCGTTTTTCAGCATTTTAAAAGTCCATGTGTTATGAAATATCTGTCCTATGCAATTTTAATTATCTTGCAACTAATTATATTATATATACATATGACAAATTTTATTGGAAGAACAGTGCTTTACCATGTCCCGTTAAGCAGATAGTAGGTCATGGATAGTTTTGAGGAATAAAACTTGGAGAACACACATGTCTTTCTTTGTTAGTCTCTTATTGTTACCTGTCTTGTGAACATGACTAAGCTCCTTTATTTTTTTTTTAAAGATTTTATTTATTTATTTGACAGACAGAGATCACAAGTAGGCAGAGAGGCAGGCAGAGAGAAGAGGAAGCAGGCTCCCTGCTGAGCAGAGAGCCTGATGTGGGGCTCGATCCCAGGTCCCTGGGATCATGACCTGAGCCAAAGGCAGAGGCTTTAACCCACTGAGCCACCCAGGTGCCCCGACTAAGATCCTTTAAATGCTCATCACCACGCTGTTGCCTGGGTCTTTGGAGGACAACACCTGACAAGGGCCTGTCGGAGTTTGCACAAGGCTGGGGGATCATGGAAGTGTTCATATTTTCTTTCATTTTCATAATGGAAATTTGGAAAGTGAGAAATGAAATTGTTTCTATACAAACTAACAATATTAAAATCTTCATGGCAGGTAGAGATACTTAAAAGATAGGCTCCAATGGGTGCATATCAATGACTTTGCTTGTAAAGAGAATATGTAACCAAAGTATGTATTTTTTGTCTAAAGCAGATATTGTCACCAACTTACCATAAACACTCAGGTTTCAAAGTTTCAATTTAGATACATAGCCTGGAAATAATACCTTAGTTTCAGGGCAATAATGAGTGTAAACCTTTTGAAGTATCTATATGAAAATAACTTTGATGTGTACGAGTAACATAGAGTTACTGCTAGCATTTCGCTGGTTTGCTGTCTACATAACGGAAAGGGGTTAGTTAGGTCCTCCATTTTAGTTAAAGGTTAGTGAAAATAAGTATGTAATTATTTCTCCCCTTCAAGCACATATGCCTGTTGAATTCTATTCACAGATCTTTTCAGTTAAGTAATCCGACAGAGAAAATTCAATGATTTTCCTTAACTTAGTTTACTTATGTAAGGAACTTCCTCAATTTTGATTCAGGATCTAGATGACCTTCTATGTCGCACTGCGATATGCTGAGTAGTTTTCTTCATGTTTACCTTCATACGTGGAAGGTAGATATCAAATCAAATGGGGAGATCCAATACCCATGCCCGTACAATTCCAATGGAAGGTTACCCAGGTGAGTTAAGCATCCAAATCTTGATCTCAGCTCAGCTCTTTATCTCAAAGTCACGAGTTCAAGCCATGCGTTGGGCTCCACAGAGAGCATGAAGCCTACTTAAGAAAAAAGAATTCTTATATAAACTATTTTTCCCTAGATAAATTATAAAAAGTTAACTACCAAGATTATCAAATTGTAAGAGAGACATACAAATTATATTTTATTTTAAACCAGGTGTAATCAACTGAAAGAAATTACCTTAAGTTCAAAAATATTATAAGACATCAGGTCCTCTTAAAGGGAAGTCATGTTTTATTCCTGAAGACAATTCTTGTGTTAGTTTAACCATGTGACATGTCAATGTAAAAAGTTAGAAGTATTCATTATTAGAATAGTACTGAGAGGGGCACCTGGGTGGCTCAGTGGGTTAAGCCTCTGCCTTCAGCTTAGGTCATGATCTCAGGGTCCTGGGATCGAGCCCCACATCAGGCTCTCTGCTCAGCGGGGAGCCTGCTTCCCTGCCTCTCTGCCTACTTGTGATCTTTCTGTCAAATAAATAACTAAAATCTTAAAAAAAAAAAGAATAGTACTGAGAGTCTATGAAGTACTGATTACAAGGCTAGCTATTTTAAACACCACAGAGTGCTGCAAGGTCAGAGGAAGCAACCCTGTTTTACAAAGGTGGAAACTGAGACTCAGGGTTTTCTGGTTCCCATGCTTATGCAGACTGTTCCTGCGAGAGCATTTGATAGAGACCATAGGCTGCAGTTGATTCTGTTATAGATAAGAACATCAACTGGAAAACGTCCCATGGCAAGATACAAACCTGCCTCTCCCCTTGCAGGGTACTTTGGATGCAAAGACCTCCACATGAAGAGATTTCTTTCTTATGGTAGAGTCTTTCTTCAAATGCCTGGAAGATGTTCTGTTTCCAGTTCAAGTCCCTATAGTCAATAGGGACTTGACTATTTTAAGAGATCTGAAAGAATAGCTTTCAAAGAGAACTTGGTTGATGATGCATTTACGTTTACTTTAATTTAGTTGGTGGACTTTGTGGTTGAGACCTCATCTGAATTGCCACCATCAGTTTTCTGTCCCCCATATTTGGATGGTTTGGGGGACAATGCATGTGAGAGGTGGGTTTGGTGTTTCTTGGTCCTGGCTATTCCTCCTCAGTCTGCTTTTCTTAGTCCCAGTACACCCAAGCCCTCAGCTTGAAGAGTTCTCTCTCTTTCTCTCTTTACTCACCTTCACTCTTAGGAGATCCCATCAATTCTTTTGGGGAAACATGCTATTTGTGGGCATCAAACTCTTAAGTTTATAACGTCAGTCAAAACCTTGCCTGTGGAACCCTTGCCTGTTACTCCATAATTATCTTTTGCTCTTGGATGACATTTTTTTTTTAAACCAAACATTCTAAATTCTACCTCAAACTATTCTTTCTTTCAGCAAATGTGTCCACCAACCTACCTTGTCACAAGAATTGTATATGAGGAGTCTTCTTTAATTTCTTTTTATTTCTTTCTCCTCCAAGTGCCCATCCACAATCCTAGCAGTTCTGCCACCAAAAGATTTCTCAACATACATGAATTCTGTCCATCTCAACTATCAGCAACATACTCATTCCCCCCCCAATTCATTGATTTTAAGAAATGTTAATACAACACCTCCACGATAAACTAGATATTGTTCTAGCCTCAAGACATTTAACACTGAATAAAAATAACTCCAATTCTCACGGGGCTTACAATAAATAATTATTGATCACCTTTTATTTGCAGAAAGCATAACAATAACTCTCTTGGAGGGAAAAATATTATAGTGGTATTTTATTATTTGTATAAAGTTCTACCATTAATTATTCTCATTTCTTTTTTTTTTAAGATTGTATTTATTTATTTGACAGAAAGAGAGAGATCACAAGTAGGCAGAGAGGCAGGCAGAGAGAGAGGGCGAAGCAGGCTCCCCGCTAAGCAGAGAAGCCCCATGCAGGGCTTGAGTCCAGGAGCCTGCGATCATGACCTGAGCCAAAGGCAGAGGCTTAACCTACTGAGCCACCCAGGTGCCCCAAATTATTCTCATTTCTTTGAACGTGACAAGGTAGAATCAAAGTCCCTGTTAGTTGTCTCACTGATTAGGTTTCAGGTAGGTTTTGATGAGTTATTAACCAGTGAAACATGACCCACATACAGATATTTGACATTCGAACTATTGTTTAAGGAGTTACAGATCTTGACTTGAATAATATTAGTGCTTTCTCTGGCCTGATTACTGAAATTATATGTCATTTATGAAACCGTCTTCGAGTAATATTCCTTTCTTTGTTGATTACCACATGATTGTTTTAAAACAACTTTTATTGTTGCATAGTCTCAAAATGTGGTGCTAACGGAAAGGTTCTAGGATTTCAAATGTCAGTCAACCTAGAAAATAGGCCAAATAGGCCAGGTTTCACCGTTTGAGATCAAGAAAGCAAAAAAAACAAAACAAAAGAAAACAAAGCAAACTTAGATCGACTTTCAAAAAAAAAAATCTAAGAAACTTAGACAAATATTTTAATAGAATTTTTCTTTCTTTCATTCTAGCAACTAGGTAATTGAACAACCATTAAGATTTTGATGAACATAATTTGTCTTCACAAGAGTTTCAGAAGCTAGTCACTTGTCAAGGTAAAAGCAACATTATCATTGAAGACTATATTCTCTAATATTTTGTTTTCTGCTGACTTTCAAAATACTTTGATTAGTTCTAGGGGCTCCTGGGAGGCTCAGGCAGTTAACCGTCTGCCTTCAGCTGTCAGGTCATCATCCTAGGGTTCTGGGATTGAGCCCCACATGGGGCTCTCTGCTCAGCGGGGAGTCTGTATCTCTCTCTCCCTCTGTGATCTCTCTCACTTTCACTCTTTCTCAAATAAATCAAATCTTTTAAAAAAATGCTTTGGTTAGTTCTGGAAATGATGGAGCAAATAATGAATTAGTTCTTAACAGATGATCAAAGAGAGTTCATAACCTTAAAGTAATTGACATTTTTGAAATGCGCAAAATACTAGAAACACATTACTGCATGAAGTATAACTTAGTTAACAAAATTCTGTTTGCATAGTCCTGATGGAGATTGTATTTTCCAAATGCACAGGACATTGACATGCACATGATCATTAAAAGTTCTTCATAGAATAAACATTCTTCATTTTTATTTGAGTATGTATTTTAATAATTTCTTGTGTTAATACTTTAAATGATCAACTTGTTAAGCGTTAGAGGGTTATTTGCTCTTTTAATAAAAAGTGTGTACACTCTAATGATGTCAGTTTACATGAAAATACAACTTTTCCAATTTATAGAAGAGGAAAGCTTGGCAGAAGTTCCACAAGCTGTGACCTAGCATATCAATATCACACTGTAAAACAGAGCTCCTCCCCCTCCCTCAAATATTAAGTATTAGTTGTATTGGAAAAGTTGTCTTATTCATCTTTTAGTTCCCTTCAGATGCCTAACCCAGTGACTGATGAGTCTTTAGGGCTTCATAATTGTCTGATGAATGAATGAAAATACCAAGAGTTGCATTGTTGCCATGCATTATTTACATTTCCAAAAAACTTCCATCTATTTTGTTAGATAGACAGGAAGCAATTGTGAGCAAGTGGGGGATGCATGTCATTTCCTGACTTTTAAACAAAATTGCTAAAGCACGACACGGTCAGTGATATCTATCACTTGACTGGACATTATCTTTTCAACTTCATTTTAGTCTTATTTCTACCACCTTTGCATGATGGCTGACAAACTCAGGAGGCCCAAATATGAATAACTTTCTTGCTGATCAATTTCTGCTCGTTTTCTATATATATAAAATTCTCTTGTATTTTATTTTTTTATTTTTTAAATTTTAACCACCAGGAATTGCGGTATTAAATTCTTGAGAGCTTTGTCTCCAAAAGATGATCTGTGTCCCTCCCTCACGTAGCGAATGCCACCCTGGTCGAAAGGGTGGGAACAGAGCTCTTGGGTGCTTCCTCCCCCTCCTGGCCGAGTTCCACATTACAGTGTGAGGTCTCTGTTGTAAATCCTCTAACTCAGAAAGCTCCTAGCACACGTGGGTATTCCCAGTTTTCTATTAGTTTTTGTTTATGTCCAAGTTCTTCTTTTATTAAAAAGAAAATGCCTTAGTGTTGTGGTAGCTTTGTTTGCACCTGGATTCATAAACACCCATGCGAAAACTGTGTAATATTAGAAGTCTCAAAAAAATGTGACTGACGTGGGCAACAAGGAATTATTGTTATCTTTATGAACGTAATTACATTCTGGTTATGTAAGAAAATCTCCACATTTTATTTTTTTTCTAAATATTTTGTTTATTTGAGAGAGAGGGAGAAGGCACAGAGGGAGAGTGAGAGGGAGAAGCAGACTCCCCTCTGAGCAAAGAGCCCAGCGTGATGCTGGATCCCAGGACCCTGGCATCAAGACCCGAGCGGAAAGCAGATGCTCAACTGACTGAACCCCCCAGGTGCCCTGAAAATGTCCAAATTTTAAATATATCTGCTTGTGTGTAGGAGTGGAAGAATGTGACAGCTGGTATTTTCTTCAAAGTGGACTGTCAAAAAATAAAGAAAAATTAGATACTTAATTCAAATGTAATGTTACCAAATTTGGGGAAAAAGAATTGAGAGTAATAGGTATATGGGATTTCTTATACCAGTTACTCTAACTTTTTGCCCCCCTGATTTTATTTTCTAACTTACAACATAAAACATGTACTTCAGAGTGATTATTAGAAAATATCTGCAGCTCTTCCCAAAGAGACATAATGTTCACTCCCATCTGGGACTAGAGAAAGCGCTGTAACTCGGACCAAAGGTGGAGATAGGAAACATACAAATAGTAGAGATATGGTCTCTGGTTTGAGGGTAATTTGGGTAATCCAGTAGATTTAAAATGCCCCCGGGGACCAGCCATTCCCTCAAAATCTCTTGGCAGCCACATTGTGAAGCCCAGTCAGAGTGAAAGGAGGGAAATAAAGAATGTGGGAGAAGAGGGCGTGGTGCCATCCCCTGAGGACACCCGGGGGACCCACATTAGGACCAGGCAGACATACCCCTCTCTCTCTGCCTGCCTCTCTGCCTACTTGTGATCTCTCCCCATCAAATAAATAAATAAAATCTTAAAAAAAAATAAATCCATAGCAACCAAAATTCTCTTAGAGTTAATGTCAAGGGCCCCTTGAGACCAAACTCCAGATTAGAAATAGCATCTGGCTTAAAAAATGTTGAGGCTCCTGATAACAGCCATCTTGGTTAGGAATATAATGCACATCAAAGACCACACTAAATACTTTTTTCACTAGGCCATTCTAGGCTTACCATAAACCTATGCATTAGTTCCCTTTTATTTTTATTTTTTATTTTTCTTAAAGATTATTTATTTATTTGAGAGAGAGTGAGAGAGACTATGAGCAGGGGGAAGGGACAGAAGGAGAAGCAGACTCCACGCTGAACAGGGAGCCCCATGCGGGGCTCGATCCCAAGATCCCAGGGTCATAACCTGAGCTGAAGCCAGACACTTAACAGACTGAGCCACCCAGGAGTCCTCATTAGTTCTTCTTAAAAGTCATTTTAGTGAGGTATGGTTGATATATATATAAACACCTGATTTATATTTGTTGATTTCAACTTAATGACTTTGGAGAGAAGTATGCAGCCATGAAACGAAAAGTCTAATAGCTGGTCCCATTTTCCAGATGAGAACAATAACACTCGGAGAGGTTAAACATCTTTCCCGAGTCCTCCCAGCTAACAGAAAAGGCTAAGGCACTCCGGTCCCGCCCCTGTTCAGAGCCTGCGCTCAGCCAGCAAACTACCATGTGTTTGGACCGAGAACATCCTGGAACAATGATGAGAATTGCCTTGCCAGTCTCTCTGGTGAACACCACTTATATTTTCTGTTTCTTGTTTTTCTTTTATAGCAAATCTCTGAACTTAACCACATTGCTGAATCACATTTTCCATGATAACTGCTAGTAACCTTTCTGATTGCAATTATGCATAATTACTCCATCATATCTTTGTCCACAACTACTCTGTATTGAATGGAATCAGTCTCACAAAAGACACTCCTCAAGCGGCAGTGGTCTCTGTGTTAGACGGACTTAACCAAAGCCAGGTACAAGCAGCCTCTCAAGTAATAAGTAAGTTTATCAATGTTGAAACTGCTTTTCAGAATAAAAGCGCTACATTTTTAACGTGTGTGGTATATCTAAAAGCCTTGGATGTCTATAACTTCCATAAGCTTAATTAGAGTTATATTTGGAAGAACTGGAGGACATATTTTAATTACATAGCTTTAAAAAAAGTCTTATTACAATGTTGCATTCACACAGAAGTCCTCAGATGCTCTATTTATAACTTGCATCACAGTCAGGAAACAGGAGCAAACTTCTAGAGTGTGAAAGTGATGGGTAATATGAAATGTTAAATTCTGCTTCTTTTGGTTGTTGCCATCAGCAGTAGCTGAGTGAAGACAGTGCGGATCTCTGTTACTATGTTTGCACCTTCCTGTGAGTTTGTGATGATTTCAACTTAAAAGAGTTTTAAAATTTGCTGCTTTTAATAAAAAATCACAAATGTAAAGCTCAAGAGATTCAGGTCAGGATAACTGAGTCAATAGTCAGATCTTATATAAATGAAAAATAGCTGGAAAAATAAATAACCAAAAAAAACCCCACTTTTAATAATCTGAAAAAAAATAATAAAACAAAAAGTGGCATCCTAAACAACCTTCAGTTGGAAGTGAGCATTATTAATTTTTTAATTAACAGAAGAAATGACCAGAATAATTTTCTGAGCTGAGACATACACGAGTGAAAATTCCATGGTGAATTATTTTTATATGAAAACAGTGTTTCATGATGAAAGCAAGAGATATTAGTTCCAGGCAATTGAAAATACAGCGTTCAAAAAATTTTCTGTGCATGTGGGGTGTGTGTGAGTATTTGAGTCAGAGCATCTACCGATAAAATATCTGGTCCTGAATGCAGAATGAATATTCAACAAAAAGATTTTGAATGTGAGGAAATTTCTCCAGAAAGGAGATCAAGTTAGAACTGCCTCATGATGGCAATTTTATTTCTAAGGCACAGGCTAGTTTAATCCCACCCTCTTTTTTAAAAAAAAAAATATTTGAAAAAAACTAACAAAGAAAACACTTTGTTTATTCTGAGAGGTATTAATTTTTTCTTTAAAAAAAAAAAAAAAGGAAAACAGACTTGCTAACTAAAGTCAGTCTGGTGTTAAGAGGATGAGAGTCTCCCGAAACCTCTTCCTTTGGTGTCAGCCAATTAAACGCTTATACCTGCTTAATCATGTAATGTTAGGAAGATCACGATTTGTCTGATCAACACAAGAAGACGACTTTGAGTATAGAGATGCCTCTAATGTGAAATTACAGAATCACGATCCTTTGAGGATGGAAATGGCTCATAAGTAAGTAATCGGAATATTTTTTTGACAACCACAACACCAAAGGCGTAGCTGATGAATTTACTTAATGGTCTCCTTGTCAGCAGAACAACCAAGGAAAGGCTTTTCAGTTATAAGCAAGTCATGGAAAATGCACGTAACAACAACAACGACAAAGATTACCCCCTCAGACCCTGCGGCAGAGGTTCAACATTTGGCTCTGTGGTGGACCCTTGGTCAAGTTTCCAGCTCCGTGCCTCTGTAGCAGTCCTGGGTGAGACACCTCCCTTCTCATGCCCAAGCACCCTGCTCTGGGATCTGAGGGTTGTGTGATGCCCTGGGGTTTCGTGGGTATGAAGTAAGTTAATGCACACAAAGTACTTAGCAGAGGATCTAGAGCATAGTACTCAGTAGCTGTGACATCCACTTTTTAATGAGGCATTCCCTGTATCACGTACCAAGTTATCTGATGGTACCGTATGCAGATCTTGAGATGTTAGTCCTATTCTATTCTAAATACCATTCTTCAGATGTCTGCTGCCCTGACTGTCCATTTAGGGAAGGACTCTTCTCCCTTTCCAGCAGAAGGTTTGCATGGGAAATTAGGAGTAAACTAATACCAGCTCTAACCCATCTGCAGGAGAAACTCTTGCATCACTTTTTTAAAAATTTCTTTTCAGTGTAACAGTATTCATTGTTTTTGCACCATACCCAGAGCTCCATGCAATACGTGCCCTCCCTAATACCCACCACCTGGTTCCCCCAACCTCCCACCCCCCGCCCCTTCAAAACCCTCAGGTTGTTTTTCAGAGTCCATAGTCTCTCGTGGTTCACCTCCACTTCCAATTTCCCTCAACTCCCTTCTCCTCTCCATCTTCCCATGTCCTCCACGTTATTTGTTATGCTCCACAAATAAGTGAAACCATATGATACTTGACTCTCTCTGCTTGACTTATTTCACTCAGCATAATCTCTTCCAGTCCCGTCCATGTTGCTACAAAAGTTGGGTATTCGTCCTTTCTGATGGAGGCATAATACTCCATAGTGTATATGGATCACATCTTCCTTATCCATTCGTCCATTGAAGGGCATCTTGGTTCTTTCCACAGTTTGGCGACCATGGCCATTGCTGCTATAAACATTGGGGTACAGATGGCCTTTCTTTTCACTACCTCTGTATCTTTGGGGTAAGTACCCAGTAGTGCAATTGCAGGGTCATAGGGAAGCTCTATTTTTAATTTCTTGAGGAATCTCCATACTGTTCTCCAAAGTGGCTGCACCAACTTGCATTCCCACCAACAGTGTAAGAGGGTTCCCCTTTCTCCACATCCTCTCCGACACACGTTGTTTCCTGTCTTGCTAATTTTGGCCGTTCTAACTGGTGTAAGGTGGTATCTTGCATCACTTTTTGCCTTTTACTGTTTTTCTACACTATTCATCTAATACTCAGTAGATTGTATGGAAATGTAAGGTCGTTCACATCAGAAATTTGTGTCCACTTGGTTTATGTATCTCTGGGGCCACAAGAGGCCCTCGGCAAACACTTGGTAAATGGGTGTCATTGCATGAGACAGTGATTTTTCAGGCTAGCTTCTGAACACTTGTGTTACCCTGGAGAAGGCATAGCTTGGAACATCATCTGGGAGGCGTCTGACCCATTTTCTTCTTATGTGTCTTCTCTCTCATATTCAGACACTGACACACCATTTCCCCGGTCCACCTAGCTTCTCTGTCACCTAGCTGATGATTGTCACAGAGCTCACTCCTGAACTACACAGGTATTGTGAATGAGTACAAGACAGTGAGAGATCTAAGGCATTAAAAATGCCCCCAAAGCCAAGAGGTCTCAAAACCAGAAGACCGTGCTCCCCTTTTCTCCCATTAAGTCCATTTCTGGTGAATGTTTCCTTGTACATATTTGTATGCTGGTCACTGGTGAAAGGACTTGCAGACATTTCATTATTTGACCAGCATTTATTGGCCACATGTGGTGGGGTAGAATCTATTACTAGTTGAGAATTTTCCTGAACTGAGTATGTATTGATTTTTAGGAAAGTTTTCTTTGCTTTTAATATGTTCTGGTTATAGCCTTAGAAAACCAAAATGCTACCTCTTAGCCTCCTCAACCGGAGCAGGGAATTGTGGTGCCTCTGGGAGAAGAGGGTGTCGGCAGGAGGACCTCACCTCTGTGGGGAGAGTGGCTTCTGCAGGGAGGAGCTGGAATATAGCCTGGAAAATACAGGGATTGGAGCACTAGTGTTCAGAGTCACATCATGAATTTACCTGAAGCCAATCAATTAATCTGTTACTCAGTTTCTCCCATTGTACTACATGGTACTGGAAATTGTGTAAGGAACAAACAGATAATAAATGTTATAAAGATCTGTGGCCTCAGCAGTCATCCAAAGGTGATTATGACCTTTGTAAACATATTTCCTTTCTCCATTTCTGCAGAGTCTCCATTGAAATAGGAGTTTAGAGCATAAAACGTGGTCTGCTGGTAAATTTGACCAGCTGGTCTGTGTCTATATCTGGGATCACCTGTATGGAAGGTGGAAGAGTCAGCTGAATGAATTTTGGGAGAAAAAGAAATTTTTCCTGGGTGGCAAGCTCATTCTACCACCTCCTCTTGATGCCTTCTGGGTATTAACATGAGAGCGAGGATCCCTCCTGGTTTTTGTTTTTCTTTCCATAATGGAAGGTAGAGCTAACACTGCAGGTATTTCTGGGGCGAAGTAACACAGTATCTTAAGTTCTCAAAAGGATACAGGAGTCTTAGATCTTCTGAAGAGAGCAGGCTGTAGGAGGACAATATTGAAGGTGTCTGGGGAAAGAATGGGGATATCTGTGGGCAAGGAAGGACTCATGAGGAGAGGAAACAGAGCGTGAAGGTCAGGGGACTAATGGTGTCACTTTATCAAGATAAAGTACAGTGTGAGCTACCTGCTGGGTGTCCACCACCGCGATCTTTGATTTCTCTGTGACTCATGGGGCTAATGCCACTCCCCCCCTACGTTCTGCTGCTTTCTTGTGCTGTGTCCCAAGTGCTGCCCACCACACTTGCAGCAGGAGGAAGCCATTACATTAAACGCCTCGGTTCCGTTCCTGCATTCCTTCAGACCGGTTCTGAATATCTTTGAGGTATCGGTGCTGGGCTAGGTGCTAGGGACCCAGAGACAAACTAGACCGACACGATTTCTGATCTCTTGGAGCCTCCTGTCTGGTGGCAGAAACAGCTGTTAGTATTCTCGACTGACACTTCATGTGCACGGCCATTGTTCCAAGCCCTTTGTCGCATGGACTCATTGTGTCTTCACAGTGGCCTTGCAGAACGTGTCACAGACAGGAAACTGGACCACAGAACATTTGTGTAGCTGACTCCGATCTCTTTTGCCAGTAAGTAGAAGAACCGGGCAGGCTCTGCTCTTAGTCTGTTCTGTAGTGTCCCCATTTTAAAGACATATTCATCAAGTAACCACACAAATGTATATGACATGGCATGTTGTCTCTAAGTACTTCACTGTGAGTGAAAAGTTATACTTTGATTTGAATATTTTATTATGCAAAGTAATTTTACGTTATATATCATCCAACTTTTGCAAGCACCTTTATGATGTAGAAAAGGCAGATTTATGAATTCTAACACAGCTGGTAAAGCTAGAAATGCTGCTTTCTGACTTTAAATCTACTATCCTCCCTCTGGTGATTTTATTTTATCTTACCTTTAATTTCCAAATAGTACTTGTATCATGCCAGTGCCAAATGAATTAAGTGCAACAGAAGTCTTGGGTATACCTGAGGGTTAGTCTTTACAGAAAAGTAACTGCAGAGCAGACGAAGGATATACATCTTGAAAAAGACTTCCTAAATATGTTAGCACTTACTACCTTTGCAAATCTTGTCATGATCTTCTATTCTAAATATAAAAATATCAAACTATAAAATATCTTTAGCAACTACTTTTTAAAGGTAGATCATTGATACTCAAGAAGAGGATAAAAAAAGAATGGAAAGAAAAAATCATCTTGCCTAGACTCTAGTTGCTGACCTTACAACTAAAGCATACTAAACACTTCACTTCGAAAGCATACAAATCAGGTGGGTGGCAAGAAATCCTATAAAAATACCTGCTTTGCATAAACATCCAAGAACCACTCTAGTAGCTTCCTGCTTTGTCAAGTACAGAAAGCCCTTTTACTTCCCACATCCCCCTCCCCCACATTCTTATTGAAGTGGACATTCAATTTTATTCTTTCAACTCTTTCAGCATTATCCTTTTAGATACAAGTTGATAGCCTTCAGGAATTGCTTCCCCCCCCCCGACTGATTAAATGAATGCCAAAAAGTACTCCCGTATAATATAGATCAAAAAAATAATGAGCCAATTCTATATGCCAGACCTAAGGGGAAAAAGAAAAATATCATCCTTCCCCACCAGGAGTTCACACTTAGGAAGAGAAGTAAATAAGCAAACATAATTTTGCTGCACTGTGATATGATGCGTGCTCGAGGTAGAAAGAATGAGTATTTTAGGGGCACCTTCCTTGTCAAAGTGGAATGGTCACAGGAGATAAGGATGGGGGAGGTAGTAGCATTGAAAACCTACAAGGGAAGTCAGGTCTGACAGGGAAGGGTGAGTTCATGCAATCAGGCAGATGAAGAAGAGGATGGATGCGGGTGGCGGGGTTTGAGATGGCCCACACTTTAAAGTTGCCATAAGCAGGGAGCACCTGGGTGGCTCAGTCAGTTAAGCGTCTGCCTTCAGCTCAGGTCATGATCCGGGAGTTCAGGGATCGAGCCCCATGTCGGGCTCCCTGCTCAGCAAGGGTCTCCTTCTCCCTCTGGCCATCCCCCATCTCCTGTGCTCTCTATCTCTCTCTCTCTCAAATAAATAAACAAAACCTTAAAAAAATAAAAGAAATAAAGTCACCACAAGTCCAAGTACCCAGGAAATAGCAAAGTGTTCCTGGGGAGATCAATAACATGTAAATATCCGGAAAGAGCAGTATATGTCATGCTAAACATTCTTAGTTGTCTTCTAGCAGGGAACTGGGTGGAGAATCATTTTAAATATGAAAATGAAATGGCAAGTGTTTATATTAAAGGTTAGCTCTGCAGGTATGACAGGTAAAGGCTGAGGTAGGAGGAGGAACTTAGTAAGACACACGTACCCATGAAGGCGCTCCAGGGTCCTTATACCTGAAACCTTGCCTCGCAGCCACGCAAACAGAAGAGGAAATACTTCTATTAACTAGAAGTGTGATGGGCACCTGCCCAGTGCCCCCACAGTTAGTTCTCTTGGCTTTCCCAGTTTGTCTTCTTGTGCCTTCTTGTTGCGAGCAGCATCAGGCAGCACTGCCTTGAGGCTAAGAGCCGTGTTCAGATGAACGCTCTGTGCTGCCCACCTTACACGTGGGTGCCAGAGCCAACTGTGGGGAAAGGAAAGGAGCTGTCCCCCCACCTGAGACAAATTAAGTCTTACCCCTGCACCCAGGGATGGAGATGTTTGTAGCAACGTGGCTTCAGCAGGCTGGAGAAGCAAACTAGGATTCTGTCAAAAAAGAAGGAAGCGATGATGAGTAGAAAGTAGAGAATGCCCAGTGAAATCTCTGACTAACTTCGTGTGTGTGTGTGTGTGTGTGTGTGTGTGTGTGTGCATGCGTGTATATGTATGTAAATGCAGTCTGCGATTATTGGTTAACTGATACAGTATACAAGCCTCTTCCTCTACTTACCAAGGGGCTGTGTCCTAACACCCTCGTCATGAGTTGAAAATACCATAAATCAAAACACATTTTAACACACCTAACTTCCCAGACACCCTAGATTAGTCTCGCCCACCGTAAACGTGCTTGGCACACTGACATTAGCCTACAGTTGTGCAAAATCATCTAACACAAAGCCTAGTTTGTAATAAAGTGTCAACAGTCTAGTGTAATGTATTGAATACTGTACAGAAAGAGACAAGCGGCATGGTTGTTGGGGTGCAGAATGCTTGTCAGTGTGTGAGCTGTTGACCCGTGATTCTCGGCTGCCACTGCCCACCGTCCCAGGGGAGGGTCTGCCTACCACGTGTTGCATATCACTAGCCCGGGAAGATCCAGATTCAGAATTCCAAGTACAGCTTCTCCTGAATGTGCCTCACTTTCATACCATCAAAGTCAAAAAACTGTTAAGTTGAACCACCGTAAATTCGAAGCTGTCTGTATATGTGGGCGTGGGTGTGTATGTGTGTGTGCACTCCCGTGAGTATGCATGCATTCCACAGCTGTTAGTCCAACGTACGGTCATCTACATGTAGGAACTGTACGTAATCATACATAGAAGACATAGTCATAGTATGTATGTCTATATATACACACACTAAGTTTATATGGGTAGTTTGTTACAGTTTATATATAATAATCAATCACCATAATGATATAGGGTAAGACCAGAGCTGTTCAATAATTTTCAATTTTTTTTTCTCTTTAGAGCTAAAATCATCCAGTGAAAAAGCAAACTCGCTCCCTCTGTCACCTTTGTCATTTCTGGTCCACCTCAGATGCCTTTTCTTCAAAAGTGGCTCTTGAGGTTCCAGGACAGTAATTCAAACAGATTTCTTTATCGGTACTGATTGTCAGGAGTTCTAAGTAAGTAGATAAGTAAATAAAACCTACAGCTAGAGGAGGCGAGTATAGGAGACCTCTTTAAGCAAGTTTCCAGCTAGCCTTCCTAATTCTTACTGTAGGATTCCAGCCACGGTGGAATAGTCCAGACAGTTTTCCTGTTTGTTACTGGTGCTTAGAGGTCTGATAATGTTGCCCTGTGTTTTCTCCCTGGCGTCTGAAGAGTCCAGCCAAGGTAGCGCTCATGTTCGGAAACTTTGCATGATGACCACCGAGTTGGGGAAGCAGTGGGAGGGGGTGGAAAGACAGGACAGGAGAATGACCGGGGTTGGGGAACTGACAAATCAGTCTCAGCAAGCTTAGAAGTCCCATGAGGGCCCACAGTGAGGCAGAGAAGACGAGCCTAGGGGATCCCAGCAACCAAGGACACAGCTTACGCCACGAGGACCAGAGACTGAAATCAGCTGAGAGATGAGGGAAGCCAGCTTCAAAATCAGCCCGACCATAGGTTGGACCCAAGATGAAACCTATACAGGGGGCCTACTCTTTAGTTGTGAACGAAGAATTTTATAGTAAGTGAGCTGGCTTTCCAAGGGGGAGGCCTCCCACTGCCTGGACCATGCACAGGCTTGCTGTGGTACGATTTGAGTGTAAGCATGGTGGACCCTGGGAGCTCCTGGTCCACAGACAGCTGGAATGTTTGCAGCCCCTTTTTCTCTTCCTGGAAGTGATGGGTTTCGGGATCGCTTGACTAAAGTAAATCTACTCTGCTCTTTGCCAGTTTATTCACAAAAGGCCGCAGAGGGTCATTTCTGCAGATCTCAATATTTACATAATGAGATGAGCACAAAGAGATTAGGCTGAATGTGACCATGAATTGCAAAATGAACCACTGGTGTCAGGCAGGGAAATTAGACAATCCAAAGGAGAAGCCGGGCCAAGCAACATTGTTGCCCTGGGGCCAGAGGATGGCTTTTCAGTGTTACATTTATATCCCCTAAACAGAACGAACATATTCCAGACTTATTATCATAGGGGATGTGTTCATGGGGAGAAAAGAGGGAAAAATTAATTTTAAAGAGACAGAAATATTTCTTGTGACACCCCACAGAAGACCCAGTGAACACATTTTTTGAGTTTGGTAGGGAAGATAGCATTTTACTTAAACTCAATATAAATCTATTATATCTAAAACTGCTTTTTAAAAAAGTAGCAGACTTGAAAATGTCAAGTGTTAGAAATTGTTAGCATTTTATGAATTCTTTAAAAAATACGAAATTTATTTTGGCCGTGAATATATATTCAGAAGCTTTGAAGGAGTGTGTCTTGAAACTTCATTTAGACATGACTTCTCTTACTGAGCAAAGGCACCCCCATCAAGAATAATGGAGTGGATCTGTCCACACGTAACACTGTGAGCCCTGCTGAGGAGAAAAGGAAGTGACTGACAATTTTGTCTTGTAAATTAGCAATTAACCATATGTATAGATTAAAAATTTTAAAAGTAATAGGATTTAAGATTGTGGACACTTTGCATTCGTTGGGTTCATTTAATCCCTGCCTCTGTCTTTAGGTTGGAGCATGTCTTGTTTGGCCAAAGCAAAGATCTCCAAGAACATTCTTGAGGATAATTAGTTATAATCCAGAGTAACTTGCTCCCATGCTACATCTAAATCACATGTCTCTATACCAAACAAAAATCCCTTATGTTGTATCTTAAGACCCTCGACCCTTTACTGCTATGATCTGTTTCTACTCACAGAACATTTCATTCATCTGCTTTTGTTTAGTTTGGTTCTTACTCAGCATACTTCTGACATGAAATGCTTGTGCTTTTCCATACAACAGGGAACAATTCTCCAAATCTCCAGACACTGGCAGGATGCACTATAATTTAATTCAATTCAGACACTAACTACCCAGAGTTAGTATCAGATTCCACAAGGGCTCAATCCCACCAGATTGCCCCCATTTTAAATGCCAGTTGCACATCTGGACCACCTGCTGACTCACCAGCTATAAGTCAGGGGTTCCCATGACCCCATGACCCCCTCCTTGGGTTTGATAATTTGCAAGAATGTCTTGAAGAACTCAGGGAAACACTTTATTCACACTTACTGACTGACTGTAAAAGATACAAAGAAATAGCCCAATGACGAGCCACATAGGGTGAGGTCCAGAAGGGTTTCAAGTGCTTCTGTCCCTGTGGAATTGGGGTGTGCCACCCCACACTCCTTGGCAGCTGGGGGTACCCACACACCCGAAACATTGACTTCATTGTTTAGAGTTTTTATGGAGGTCCCATTACATAGGCATGATTGATCAAATTGTTGGCCATTGATGATTAATTTGATCTCCACGTGCCTCCTACCTCCAGAGACTGGATGGTGTGGCTGAAGGTTCCAGCCCTCTAATCACATGAGAGGTTCCTCTGGCCACCAGCTCCCATTGTGAAGGTCTACAGAGGTCCAACCATCAAGGGTCACTTCTTCAGCATAAACTTACAGATGATTGAAAGCACCTTAGGAATAACCAAAGATGCTCCGCTCACTCCTATTACTCAGGAAATCCCCAGGGTTTTAGAAGCTCTGTGCCAGGAACCACCTGCTCTGTACGTAGATTTTAATTTCTCCACATCTTCACCAGTGGTTTTTATGTATGTTTTTTTTTTAATATTTTATTTATTTATTTGACAGAGAGAGATCACAAGTAGGCAGAGAGAGAGAGAGAGGAGGAAGCAGGCTCTCCACTGAGCAGAAAGCCCGATGCGGGACTCGATCCCAGGACCCTGAGATCATGACCTGAGCCGAAGGCAGAGGCTTAAACCACTGAGCCACCCAGGTGCCCCTATGTATGTATTTTTTACTGTGATAGTCATCCTACTGGGTAGGACATGGTACCCCTTTGGGGTTTTATTTCACTATTAATATGATGTTGAACATCCTTTCATGTGATTGTTGGCCATTTATATATCTTATTTGGAGAAACAAATCATTACATTGCTCATTTTTCAGTTTGGTTCTTTGTCTTTATATTGTTGTGTTGTAAGTTACCCTGATAAATTCCAGATACAAGTACCTTACCAGATATATGATCGTAAATAGTTCTCCAAATTTGTTAGTGTGTTTTGACATTCTTGATAGCGTCTTTTTTTAAAGGTTCTTATTTATTTATTTGCCAGAGAGAGAAAGAGAGTACAAGCAGGGGGAGGGAGTGGCAGGCAGAGGGAGAAGCAGGATCCCCACTGAGCAGGGAGCCCAATATGAGACTGGATTCCAAGAACCCGGGATCGTGACCTGAGTAGAAGGCAGACCCTTAACCTGCTGAGCCACGCAGGTGCCCTGATAGTGTCTTTTAAAACAGGAAAGTTTTCAATAATGAAGTTTTTTTTTTTCTTTTTCACTGTGCCTATGTTTTCATAAACAAGAAATTATTGCCTAACACACTATTAGGAAAAATGCCTTCTGTGTTCTCTTTCCTAAGGTTAAAAAAAAAAATTATCTCTTGCATTTAGAGATTTAATCTGAGTTATTTTGTGTTCAGTGTAAGGTAGAGGTCCACCTTCATTTTTGTTTGTTTGTATAGCTGATTGTCCCAGAACCATATGTGGAAAAAAAGTTTTCCTATCAAAGTGTCCTGGTAACCTTATTGAAAATTATTGAAAATAAATGACCGTAAATATCTTATTTCTGAATTTTTTTTATATTCCTTTGACCTACGTGTCTATGCTTATGCCAGTACCAAACCACTTTGATTGCTACAGTTTTGTAGTAATTTTTATGATAAGGAAGTAGTTTTCCTCAAACTTTGTTCTTTATTTATAAGACTGGCTCTTTGGGGTCCCTTGCATTTCATATGAACTTTAGGATCAGCTTGTCAACTTCTGCAAAAATTGAAGTTGGGGTTTTTACAGAAGACTGCATTAAATCTTCAAATTATTGTGGGGTGTATCACCATTTTAACAATGTTGTGTCTTCCATTTATTTAGGTCTTCTTTAATTTACTTCAGCAATGTTTTATGGTTTTCTATGTACAAGTCTTGACCTTTCTTGTTATATTTATTGCTAAGCATTTTAATCTTTTCAATGCTCTTATAAATGGATTTTTTTCTTAACTTAATTTTCAGGTTCATCATTGATAACAAATAGAAACATAACTAATTTGTTAATAGATCTTCTGTCTTGAAACATTCCTAAGCAGATTTATTATATCTAACAGGGCTTTGTAATTTTTAAGGTTTTCTATATTCAAGATTATAAGTTCCCAATAGAGATAGCATAACTCCTTCTTTCCATTCTGGATGCCTTTTATTTCTTTTCATTCCTATTTGCCCTCACCAGAAACTCAGGAAGAATTTTGAACAGAAGTGACAAGAATGGAAATCCTTTTTTTCTGATCTTAGGGGAAAAGCATTCAGTCTTTCTCCATTTAGAATGAATTACCTAGGAGTATTTCATAAATACCTTTATCAAGTTGAGGAAGTTTCCTTCTAATACTACTTTGTTGAATGATTTTATCATGGAAGCGTGTTGGATTTTGTCAAATTCTTTTTTGGAGTTTAGTAAGAAGAATCTGATGTGTTGCATTAATTTTCATGTTGACCAACATTGAGTTCTTGTATAAAACTCACTGCTTTGGGTGTATAAACTTTGATATATACAGTTGGATTCAGTTTGCTAGTATTTTGTTGAATACTTTTGCATCTATATTTATAAGAAATATTAGTCTCTAATTTTCTCGTGATGACTTTGATTGACTTTTTTTGTTTGTTTGTTTGTTTTAAATCAGGGTAATTCTGCCCCAATAGAATAAATTGGGAAGTTTTTCATCCTGTTCAATTTTATGGAGAAGTTTGTGAAGAATTTGTGTGGATCCTTCTTTCAACAATTGGGTGGAATTTACTAGCCAAATTATCTGGGCCTGAGCTTTCCTTTATGCTAATTTTTTTGGTGAATAATTGAATTGTATTATTTGTTGAAGGTCCATTCAGATTTTCTTTCTTTCTTTTTTTTAATTTGTTTTGTTTGGTTTGAGTTACATAAGTATCTTAGTCTGCTCAGTATGCTATAAAAAATTGCCATAGACTGGAGGGCTTAAACAAGAAACATTTATTTCTCATATTTTTGGAGGCTGGGAAGTCCAAGATTAAGCAGATCCAGTGTCTGGTATGGATCGGCTTTCCGGCTTGTAGATGGCTGTCTTCTTGTTGTATTCTCACGTGGCAGAGAGCAGGAGAGAGAGAGAAAGCGAGCTCTCTTTTTATCTTTTGTAAAGATACTAATCCCATTTGTGAGAGTTCTGTCTTCCTGACCTAAAGTCGCTCCCTCTTAATACGATTACACTGGGGGTTGAAGTTGCAGCATATGAATTTTGGGAGGACACAAATATTCAGTCAAGTAGTGTGTGTCTTTTTCGGACTCTTATCATTTAATCTGGAGTATCACATACGTTAGCGTAGAGTTGTTTCTTTTTATTTCTGAAAGGCTGGTAATCATATCCCCACTTTCATTTCTAGTTCTTGTAATATGATCTTTTCTTCTCTATTTTCTTGGTCAGTGTAGGTAAATATTTGTTGACTTTGTTAATCATTGCAGAAATCCAGAAATCCACCTTTCAATGCTTTTTATTTTCCCTGTTCTTACTCTGTTCCCTATGTCATTAATTTTTACTCTAATCTTTATTATTTCCTTTGTTCTTCTTTCTTTTGATTTTTCTTTTCTCTTGGTTTCTTAAAGTAGAATGTTATTTTAGATCTTTCTTTCTTTTAATACAGGTGTTGGTGACTATAAATTCCTCTAAGCATGGTTTTAACTTCATGCTGTAAGTTTTGTTTTAACTCACCTCAATTTTTTTTTCTGATGTCCTCTATGATTTTTGACTCTAATCTATATTTGACTAGATAAAGAAGGTGTTTTGTAATTTTAAACTGCTGCAAATTCCCCAAATTTCATTTTGTTATTAATTTCTACCTTCATCCAGGGGACATACTTTTTATGATTTTAATACTTCTAAAATTAGAGAGGTTTGGGGGCTTTTGTTTGTTTGTTTTTCCCGAACACATGGCCTATGCTGGAGAATGTTTCAGAGTGATATAGAGTTCTGTATCTGGTGGTTACATCCAATTGATTTAGAATGTTGTTCAAGTTTCCTGTTTCCTAGTGGTTTTCCACCTAGCATTTTTTTGTCTATTATTGAAATTGTGATATTGAAGTCTAAATATTATTACAAAAGTATCCCTTTCACTTTTAAGTTATGTTTTTGCTCTATGTATTTTTGATCTCCATTTTTAGGTATATATATGTTTATCAATGTTATGTCTCCCTGGTGTATTGAAAATTTTATGATCATTAAACAGCTATCTTTTATTAATTATTTTTATTTTATGATATATTTTTTATGGTATTAGTTTACTTACCCCTTTGGTTACTATTTGCATGGTTTTTTTCCCCCCATAGTTTTACTTTTAGCCTATTTGTGCCCTTGAATATAAAATGTATCACTTTTAGGCAGTATACAGTTGTACACTTTTTACCCATTGTATCAATTTTTATCTTTTGATTAGTGCATTTAATTCATTTGTGCTTAATGTACTTCCTGATGAAGGATTTACATTTTCTGTTCTCTTTGCCTTCTATGTGTTTTATGTATTTTGTTCATCTCTTCCTCCATAATACATATATTATTGTGCACTGTTTTAATTTTCTAGTTTTTGGGGGGCCTGGGTAGCTCGGACTGTTAAGTGTCTGCCTTTGGCTCAGGTCATGATCCCAGGGTCCTAGGATTGAGTCCTTCCTTGGAGTCCTTGCTCAGTGGGGAGCCTGCTTCTCCCTCTGTCTGCAGCTCTCTCGCTTTCTCTCTCTCTCTCTAACAAAATCGTCTAAAAACTTTTCTATTTGTTTATTTTAGCACATATTTTTAATTAATTTTCTTTTCTTCATCCAGAGGATTACAATTTACTTTGTAAATATTCTTTATTTAAACAATATACAAAAAATTTTACCACGTGAAAAGCTAACATCCTGTTAAGGTCATATTTTTGGTTGTTGTTGAAAAGGATGTTTTAAATAATATAATATGTCAACACTGGGCACTAGATTTCCCTGTATTTAAGTTATTGTTTCTATTCTTTGACTGTTTAATGACTTTCCTGGTCTCATTGGTGAAGCCTAACTTTTTCAAATGATGTCTCTGAAGTCTCTGCTCTGTTAGCTTAATGGGAAGTAGTTGACTGGACGCCACCTGCACCATTGAATCTTGTACACTTTGTATTATATGTGTTTGCAAATACCTTTAATACACTGGAAGTTTACAACTCTGCTTAAACTTTCACTTTCAGCTTGTACAGAGACTCAAGGTCAGCCAGACATGAGATAAAGAGTTTTTAGGTCTTTCCTGCATATGCACCTCACCTTGTGGATTCCCAGGACTATAGCATAACTGTTCAAAACCTTCTATGGTCATTCAATTTCCAAAATTTTTCTTTTAAATGTATTGCAAGCATTTTGTTTGCCTTCTCATGCAACTTTACTACTAATAATCACTACTGATTTTTTGTTCAACAATTACCCTGGGTATAGAGTTTCTCCATGAGCAAACACTTAGTCAAGTCAAGTAGATATAAGTCTTGTGAATGAAATGTTCCTCAGACTACAAGGAAGGCCAAATAGTTAAAAAAAAAAAAACCCTGGGAATGGGGCTCCAAACCCAGTTTACTTTCCCGTGACTTATATATTGTGGGTTTTCATAACTACTTGAGAATTTGTGAGAGGGATATATAAACAGGGCAACTTAAAATGACACAAAGCCCATTATTTTTACCAAGATCTAGACATTTTTCTTTAATAAATGATCTTCATGTTGTAAGCCTTTGGTTGACTTCTAGAATTCCGAAAAGTTGAAATTGACCACTCAGCCTGTGTCGTCATTGCTTTTACAGGGGAGTGAGTCTTTAGGGGTCCTTATTCTGTCACTTCAGAAGGGCTCCCGATTATATTTTATTTATAGCTCTAAGGTTGTTCAACTTGGGACAGATGTGAATGAGCTCATACCCTGGGAAACAGTAGTCACCTGTTGCCTATGTACTGACTATAAAATTGCCTGAATGTCCTAAAATAATACGGATACTCTGGTCACATGTAATTGCCTTAGAGTGAGCCCCAGACTGCAGGGAAAGCTTTTCACTTGAATTTAATGTGCATCTAGGATTGAGAAAAATAATTTCTATTAAAGAAAACAGAGGTTTGTAACACCTTATACTGTTTTTTTTCCTCTGGAAGGAGTAGAAGAGAATGGAAGGAAGCTCCTTCCATGGAGGGAACAAAGAGAGGAGCTAACAGAAGAAAGCTATGTGTTTAGGCTTAACTGACTCAACTGGGCAAAGGGGTATGATATAGTCCTGGGCCTAAGTAATTATAAATATGAGTTTATTAAAAATGAGAACATTTTAATTCTCTAGTCCTCTGAGAATTGTTTGGTATTCAAAGAGTTCAAAGGGAGGAAAGGTGAAAAAATTTAAGGAAACAAACTGAAATTGTCACCCCAAGGGAGACCAGATTCCTCTTAAACTTTAACATACGTGCTTAAAACTACAGAGCAATAGTCCACAGGACAAATGACTAGAGCCCCTACCCTCTTGACAGTATATACCTTACTTCAAGCATCTGTAATACGTTTTAAAACATACAGAAAGAAGAAAATCCTTCAAGTTATGTGTAGGGTGCCAGCTCCTAAACAGCCAATGAAGAACATTTTACACACACATACCCCTGTATGAAATGTTAGGAAGATCAATAACTACGATTTAGCAATACATTACAAAGTAATATGTTATGACCAAATAGTGCCTGTTCAAGTCAAGAATCCAAGGGCAATTTGGGATAGAGACAATCTACAAAATTGTATCATGATATAATTTAAATGTAATTAAATTTCAAAAATTCTGGCACTTCCATTCAGATGCATTGATATGATTACACCATGCCAGATCAAGAAGTCGGTGAGGTATCACCATGCAAATGCAAAATGCAAAAAATATTATATATATAAAATAAACGCAAAAAATGTCTTCGACAAAATTTACGTCAAAATAGTTTATCTTGATAGACCTGGAGCACTTGGTACATGTATCAAGCAGGAATGCCTTATTGGCCATCTCCAATGTCCCCGGCCTGGTGGAAGGATCCCCTTTAGTGTTCCCCTGCAGGTGTCCTCCGACCCTCCATTTGCCATGAGATAGATTGAGTGAAGCGTCTCCATTTTTATCTCCTCAGGATGGTCCTGCTGGGGAGAACCTACAGTCACCACCGTCCTTCCAGCCCTGCAGGGACTGGGAGTGGAAGACCCTTGACTTCCGAGGTCGGTGTTAGGACGACTCTGCGTCTGTCACACCGAGAGGTCACGCTCTCTCCTAGACTCTATCCATCTGAGGCAATACTTTGGACTCTACCTGCCTTATTTTTTTTGTCTTGTTCTCTCGACTGTTTCACAAACTGTCAGAAGAAGAGATGCATGAAGGTCTAGGAAACATGATGAAAAAATATTTCTGAAAATCAGAATCACACTCTAAGGTAAAAAAGTAGAAACATCGCTAGTAATCGGAAGTAGAAAATGATTCTCACTATTTCCCTTATGAATTAACTCCTGGGGGATAAGCATTTGAGAGAAATGTCAGAATAATGCATTTACTCATATGTGATATGATTATATAGCACAAGAAACAATTATTCAATTTAAAAATTATTAAAGTATGTAAGAAAACTCAGTTCTCAAGGAAGGGTTTTAAAATTAATGTACAAAAGCTAACAGTTTATAAGATGTAAACAATGGCTACTAAGAAGATAATAAATGAAACCATTCACACTGGAAATTGGTGAACATAAATGTCTTAGAAAGGTAACTTAATAAGAATTATGTTAAAACTATATAAAGAAAATATTTAGATGTAAATGATGGACTTCAAAAAATTCAAAATAATATAAAATTATATTTTTTGCTAGAAATATTGATATTATAAAGATGGAAAATTTTCCTAATTTTTCAGTTTAATAGGATAAGTTCACATATACTCAAAATATAACACTCAAATTCTCAAGAGAGTTTTATTTGATTTTACATTATGACATAGCAGTCTAGCTAAAAAAATAACAAGTAAAATAATTTTAAATATAAAGTATGGCTCTAGTGCAAATTTGATCTATCATATACTAAAATATACATTATAAATTTCAAAAGATTAGCTTTGCTATTTCATATACAATAGTGGGATCATTATCCAGAAGCAAACCCAAACATATGCAGAGATTTTGATTATTCTAAGGTTTGTGTCAAAGAGGATAAGAGAATTTATCAAAAGATGCTATGGTGGCTATTGGCCCACAGAAATAGCCCTAACTTATTGACCCAAGTGGATCAAAAATTAATGTGAAAGTGCAAACATATAAGGTATAGGATATATATATATATATATATTCTTGTGATAAACATTCTTTCTTTTAATATTAATAATAATGTTTATACTACATTTAGAACCAACTGTCAGTCATAAATTATTCTAATTATTCTAAGGACTTAAATATTTTTTTAAAAACTCAATATTTTTCAGATTGATGATGTTTCAAAAACATGTGCTGGGGGGGAGAATCATAAATGATAGGAATTAAATGATATGGATGACAGTTAATTCCCTTTAGTGACAAGAAATCCATGCAAATAGGTAAGAAAAAGACACATAAACAGAAAAATGGGCAATTTATATGGACTGAGAGTTCACAGACAAACACCCAATAAACATACAGAAAAATGCTAAACATTGGAAAATGTGCCTCTCTACACAGTAAGTTGTTTTTTGTTTGTTTGTTTGTTTGTTTTTAGACAGTAAGTTAATACTAACCTCTTATCGACTGGCAGCCATTCCTTGTGCATTGTGGCAAAAACACACCCGGTCACTTCAGGCAAGAAGGTAAGCCAGCACCAACCTTTCAGAGGACAGTTGCGAATAGACATCTACATTTAAGATGTACATTAAAGTTTGATGATCAGTTCCAGTCTTAGGAATTTAAATTGTGAATATGCTTTAAAAAAAAATCACAAGACATGTAAACAAGGGTGTCTGGAGAGACTTTGTAGTTCTAAAGACTGAAAAGCACCATAAATGCCCGTCAAGAATGAAATGGATTTAGAAGAAATGATTCAGCCCGTGAGAGCATAGTATGGTATATCACACGTACTTGTAAAAGAATAAGAATTTTACGGGAAAATTTGAAACTACATCAGTAGGAAATAAAGCCAAGTCCAACAAATGGTGCAGTCGACATGAGATGCTCTCGACATGGTCCGGGTCACACGGCTGTGTGTGTGCGCGCGCGCGCAGTGCTGGGGGACACTGTTTGTAGGAATATTATTGCTTGTCTTTCTGAACCTCGTGCATTCACTGCCTTTGCTTGCCAAGTCTCACAGGGCTTGTCATCTGGGCTATGAAATGACTCGACATCTTTTACTGCCCCCACATATTTTTCTCTGAAAAAATAAAAATAAATGTTATTTTTTAAAAATGGGAAGAGAAACATATACGCAGACTAATGCATCAGTAGCAGGAGAGCACCACTGAGAGACCCGCTGGGCAGCAGGTCAGCGCCCCACCCCCACGCCCCGCGCCAGCAGGCCGGAGTGAACTCAAAGATGGTGGCCGGTTCGGTCCACAGCGTGCTTCCTGTGCAACATCGTCCGGCTATTTGAAAAAATACATTCACAGGAAACTAGATGAACGTAGAAATCTGTATCTTCAGATATTCTGGGAAGAGCAGCCCTTTGTCCCCAGGAGTCTGTGCAAACCTCAGAACTACTTCCGAGAAAGGACTGTCCTTCCTGACCTTGGGCATCACCTCAGCTCACACCGAACCGAGCCTGCCAGGCCTCCAGTCTGAACGACTCGGGGACCCAAACCGAGAACTCGAAGTATGGTTGTGCGCGTGCGACTGTGTGTCCGCGCTTGCCTGGGCTCTCATGAAATGCAGACACGGAAACTCCAGAAAGGGAAACATGAGAAATCCTGTACGTGAGGAAAATTCTAGAATCTTGATAAAATACAGGTAATACTGAGATCTCCTGTTCATCATGAATAATATTTAAATTACGTCATAATTTTGATCCATATATTTCTACCTCCCTCTGACTCATCTTTTAAATGTGGGCCTGAGGAATCAGTCATATTTGAAATTAAATAATCTAAAAGCCCATTTTAGCCAACATTTTCAGATATTTTCAGAGTTATCTAGCAGGTAATGGGATGATTTGTTTCTCCTCATCCTACTTGGCAGCTGGTGCATCTGCTGTAAGCAAGCAGTCACATGAAAATGGGCTTCAAAGAGGAAAAGATGAGAAAAAACACCCACATTACCTACAAACTGGATCACCGTGAGTCCCATAAACAAACAGCTGTAGGAGCATCGATGAAAATCTGCGAACATCTGGAGAGAAGTACAGTCCTACATGTCTGGAAATCCTATATCAAAATTTCGCCAAGCACATGACGGCTTTACTGATTTATACAATTACCGAGGAAAGGGAACACGGCAGATGTCGATACTTGGGGAAATCATTCACACCTGAAAAATGAACATCTCTAATGTTTTCTACATTAATTCAGATTACTTTATATATTAGCTCACCAGCTTGTGGAATGAAAGCTCAATGAGACACTCATGTAAAAAGTCATGATAAATGATCCTAAAGTAAAGCAATACTTAGAAACGTAGAAGATTTGGCTCTGCGGCTGACTGGCGTGCGATGGTATACACGAGCGTGATAATTTGTTTTGATCCTGCAACATCTGAGCACATTTCTTTTTCCCAATATTCATACAAAACACATGAAATGAAAGAAAAGCAATGCACTTTTTTTTTTTTTTTTTTTTTAGTGCACTCAGTGTTGGCAGCTAAGAATCCACAGTAAGGACTCAAGATCTTTAATGAGTTTACAAAAGCAGACTGGACGGGACTCCAGAATGCTATGGTTATCGTCCAGACCTTTCCGTAGGGTTGTCTTTAGGACAGGTGAGCGCAATGACTACCTTCAGCCCTTCCCAATTCACCATCCAGTGTCATTTGTGCTGTGTTGTATCCGATGATCCCCACACAACCCAAGTTATTGTGATGTTACTATCCTTATTTTACCTAAGGAAACCGGGGGTGCTAAATTAAGGACTTCGCCCCAGAGACACAGCAGAAACGCTGCTGAAAGTCAAGGCCTTCTTTTTTTTTTTTTTTTTCCAGCCCTTCTTTTCAATTTCAAATACGCACCCTCTCCCACCAGGCAGAGTCAACAAGGACAAGTGTGTATGGTTTGAATGGCACCTGTGAGAAGCCCTGAATACCCAAATCTACCAAATGTGTGCTTCTACGGCATCCCAGAGACCCATTTTACCTTGATTTTACCTCTCTCCCATAGGTGACCAAACACGAGGACCCCAGCTGTGGGTAGAACATTAGCATAAATACGTACAAAAGGAAAAAAGAAACCCGACATTCCCTAGAATACCGTATGGTTTACCAAGTACATTGGCGTAAGTGACAGCATTTTATATTCATACCAATACTGTGTGAAAAAGGAAGCTGGTGTTCTTACCCTGGGTAGACAATTTTACAAGCTAGTGGAGAATATTTCAGCTTAATCCAGCCCAGCTATAATCCACCCTGAATTTTATTGTACCCTACATGGCTCTCCCACTCTCTTTATCCATGTCTTTCCTCTTGATTGAGTGGACCCTAATTATTGTACAATGGCTGAGAGTCAACCTTGTAGCCTTCCTCTACTACACTTTGAGACCTGGACACAGAGAGCGGAAGTGAATTCTTCATTGAGCATTGACCTGAATGACACCTTCCCAATTATGGCAAACCACAATTTCCATCGTTTCACAGAATTTCTTTATGTTGCATATCTTTTAAAAAATATTTTATTTATTCTTTTGAGAGAGAACAACAGAGAGTGCACAAGCAGGAAGAGGGTCAGAGGGAGAGGGAGAGGGAGAAGCAGGCTCCCCCATGAGCTGGGAGCCTGACATGGGGCTTGGTCCCAGGACCTGGAGATCATGACCTGAGCTGAAGGCAGACGTTTAACCATCTGAGCCACCCAGGGGCCCCATACGTCACCTATCTTGAATGACTTCTCGCAGTAGAGTGTTTAATGGAAGGAATCATTGCCAGCGTTTCCTATATACTCAGCAACGGGCTTGACACCAAAAGTTGGCCGAAAAGAATGCTGTCGTTTTAATTTTAATCCCCCCATATTTTGCTCCTTGTGGTTATTTTATGCAGATAAAATTTGCTTTATTAATTCCACTGGACTAAATTGCTATTCTATTTCTGAGCCTGATCTCAGAATCTTTAGATCTGGGAGGCTTTATGGGAGAGCATGGCATTTTTTATTCATTTACAATGAAAAATAGTTTGGATTAGATTTACATTAGCTTTGCTCTTTTCAGTGTTGCATAAATGTGCAAAATGCATTTAAAAGATAGTACTTAAAACTTGGAGTTTGGAACCTTATTATTTTTTTTTTGGAACCTTATTTTTATATGTAAATATTTTGGCTCACTTTAGTTCCAATTGTTCTGACTTTGCTTGAGTTTTTTTCTTCCCGATTCAGGTCCCTGAAGTGAGGTTTGCAGTTCCCTGGTTCACTTGATTTGCAGACATTTGAACAGAGAAAGCTATTGACTAAGCATGAAAAGTGTATTTTTCCCTCTGCTCACATATCTTAAAAAATGAAAATGATTTCCCTCCACTTCTTTTTCCTGTCCTTTCCCATTTTCCATCTCCTCCCCTCCCCCTTACACATCAGAAATAATTTGGGGAGATTACAAAGTAGGTTTAAAAAATTGGAATTCAAAACAGGCTGCTTCGGGAGGTACACATGCTTGCAAATGTAGCCTAAAGATCATTCTGCCAGTACATTTTAGAACATAACTTTCCTGTCTCCCTGAGCCATTGGCATGCTGAGGTTGCACTGCTAATGCCAAACATTCGTGCCTCAGTGGCTGTCACACAGGTAGATAATAAATGCATCTGGACACCCCCTTTCCAACTCTGAGCTAGAGCTATGAACCCCAATGCCTCCTGGTGTCCTGGTGGCTTTCCAGCCTCCCTTTGGTCTTGCAGTGTCAGGACCCATGGTGAACCCATCCCTTCCCCCTTGGACTTTGCACCCCCACAACCTCCCACCTCTTCCCTTCCTCCTGCCTCTTTCCTTCTCTGCTGCAATTCCTACTCTCTCCCATGAACCTCCCTGACCCTCCTTCCTCTGTACCCACAGTCCTGATACTTGCCTCATCATACCTCTGGACCTGACCAACAGACCTGTTTCCAGTTTTGCCCCCAGTCATAGCCCTGAGTTCCCATCTGTATGCCCCATTCTAAAGTTGGCTGAAGCTCACTAGCCCTCAGTCTGCACCTGTCTCCACCAGGGCCTGCAGGACAGAATCTAAGTCTGCAACACCTGTCCTGTGGGTCACCCTC
The DNA here is from genome assembly GCA_024510155.1 of Gulo gulo luscus. Taxonomy (NCBI): domain Eukaryota; kingdom Metazoa; phylum Chordata; class Mammalia; order Carnivora; family Mustelidae; genus Gulo; species Gulo gulo. Next base: position 62,371 of record JAJHUB010000232.1, read on the forward strand.
CTGCCAGCCCCGCTTCATTCTGACCACACCCCTCACTCATCCCATGCCTTTGCTTCAAAGTGCATTTCCCACAAGGACAGCACATCCCAAAGGGGGTCTGGTTCTCTCCTCCTCCCACACCCCATACAGCTTTGACCTTGGAGACCCGTTAGTTCCTTCTTAACCCTCACGCCCACCTGCAGCGCACAATCCCCTCTGTTCCCTGACTGGCTCACTCCAATGGATTTTCTCCCCCACACACCGGTAGCCCTTTCCCACTGGTACCCTGAGTGACAATGTCACAACTCTACAACCATCGTGGTCCCAACTGAAAGGATGACCTTTTCTGACCACAACCTCCCATCTCTAATATCCCTTCTTGAACAAATACTGTCCCTGAGGCTTCCAATCCATTCAGCAATCAGGATCTCTACTCACTACGCCCCTCAACCCTCACTTCCCCCAGACCCAGGTTCGATACCCTGGTTTCTCATGTGTAGAGCCCCTCCCTGTTTCCACACTTCCAATTCCTTGGTCTTCATTCTGTAATCTAACTTAAATCTAATCTTGCCAATTCTGGCGGCATCAAAGTACTTGGAAATTGTAGGGGAAAAATACACAACTGTGCTGATGGTTCTCATTTCATATTGTGACTACAAAGTTCTCATGGCCCCTCGTTGTCTGTCAGTCCTATTATGTTGTTCTACTCAAGTTCTTTGAAATAACTGTTTCACATGGTGCCTCTCTTGGAACGACCGGCACCTCCCTTTCTCCCCCATTTGATGGCCTTGCTTCTGATTTAACTGACAAAAGAGGAAATTATTGTAAGAGTGCCTGTCACACTTTTCCTTATCTCCTCCCCCCAAATCAGCTTTTCCAAGGTCACGAGTGAATTGCATAGTGCCAAGTTCAGTGGCATTCCTGTCTCCATTTTACTCTGCCTTTCAGTATTTGACACAAGTAACCACATATTTTTCTCTTGAAACACATTTTTAACCTGACTCCGAGGACGATACATGCTCCCGGGTTTCCTCCCATCCCCTGCCCACTCCTTAACATCCTTGATTAACTCCTGCATCTCCTCCTGTTCCCTAAACACTGAAGTGCCCTGAGGGTCTTTCCTTGGTGCTCCTCGTTCTTCTCTGTCTACACTCCTGTCCCTTGTGAGCCCATCACGGTTCCTAGGCTTTGAATACCACTTTTAAATTCATGACCCCAAATTTTACATTTCAAACCTCCATCTCTCCTAAATTCCATGCTGGTAATTGTGATTGCCCACCAGACATCTCCACTTGTAAATCAAACAGGTGTCTGGGTGATGACTTGTCACGTGAAGTCACAACACGGGGGTTAGGTACAGTGAACCAGCTCCCCACCAGTGATATTGGTGGGATTCAGTGTTTCCCGGGGCCCTTTAACGGAACCAGAGCCCGTGGGACAACCAGATCTGGGCTTTGCCACCTCTCTAGCTCAGCTGTCCTGAAGTCCTCTGCTCTCTGTCCAGTTTCTGCCTCTTTATTCCCCATCTTACCTAACACTTCCCTTCATGATTGCTATTTTTTTTAACCATCCCAACAACCCTCTGAGACAGTGAGGCTATTCCCATTCTGCAGAAGAGACAGCTGAGACCCAGAGGAGTTCACTTGCTTGTCTGATGCCAGGCAGCTCATTACTGGAAGGGCAGAAGGAGGATGTGGCTCCAGATCGGACGGCCTACAGGCCCGGGGTTCATCCCACTCCATTGTCTGGCTGTGTTTTCTGGAGGAAGAACAATGTCCACAGTGTCAGCTTTGCATCATGGACACATAGTACTAGATCAAAAGGCAGACTCACCAACCCCAGAGATATCCCTTCCCTGACCCTTTCCACACAAGAGCAGAATTCTCTAATCCTTGTGCTCTGTCCCAAGCAGAGGAACCCCTCAGTACAACTGTGGTTGCCGTAGTGTCGCAACTTGACTTTAGGAAAGGGATTGTCGCTCTGGGCTGCAGTTTGCCCAACAGGTGGACGTGCGAGGGTTCTCTCTGCACTTCTAAGCCCTTTGGCTAAACTTGGAGTCCCGAGATTGTCTTTGCATGCACACTGATGACCGTATGCATTATCTGTGCTTGGTAAAACCCGTAAGGTCCAGCAAAATCCAGGCCCTGACGACCTCTCAGATCTCACCTTGCCCTCCCCTCAACCCGCTCCGTAACTCTGTGTCTGTCCCACCATTCCAGCCAGGACACCTTCCTGCTGCTCCTCGCACATGTCCCGGCTGCTGCCAGCTCAGCCTGCCCGTTGGACTAGCTTCAGCCTCTGCCTGACACGCTCGCCTTGGGTACTAATATGACTCCATTCTTCACTGTATGTTTGTTCCTGTTCAAATACTATCTTTCTTCTTCTTCTTTTTTTTTTTTTTTTTTTGCTAATTGTCTTTTTTTTTTTAAGATTTTATTTATTTATTTGACAGACGGAGATCACAAGCAGGCAGAGAGGCAGGCAGAGAAAGGGGGGAAGCAGGTTCCCTGCTGAGCAGAGAGCCCGATGTGGGGCTCGATCCCAGGACCCTGGGATCATGACCTGAGCCGAAGGCAGAGGCCCTAACCCACTGAGCCACCCAGGTGCCCCTCAAGTACTATCTTTCTTGATAAATCTTTGAAAATGTTATCTAAAAAAGCACTCCTATCATTTTGCTTAAAAATTTTCTTCATAGCATTTATTGCTAACTGTAACATATACATCTATTTGTTTACTTTTTATTATGTCTCCATTTTTCTATTGTTCCATAAACATAAAGAGTTTTTATTTTTATTTTCAGCTATTTCTGGAAGTAATTTCAATAGCTTCTCAATAAATATTTGCTGAATGCATGAATAAATGTTATAGCCGCCAGTGACCTTTACACTGTGTTATATTAGTAAAAATTAAGCCGGCAGTGTGTATAAGAGCAACCAGAGGAAGCAGAAAATATAAGCAGGGGCTCTAGTTGGAGACCGATCGCGGTAACTCACCTACAGGTGGCTGGACCGAGATAGTCATGGTTGAAGTCGTAATGTCATACAATGTTTTTAAAATGGAAGACAAACCTTTTTTGTTTTGTTTTATCTGTGTTTTTACTCCGTTCTCCCTTTTCCAAACTGAGAAGAACAAAATAAGGAAAGAGAAGAAACGATTGTGACCAATGAAAAAATGAAATCGCTCTGGCTTCTAATCACTGTGATGTAGACTTAATATGGGGAATGTGAACCATAAAATAAGACAGTACTTGAGTCTTAATAGCTACATCCTCAAACCTCAGGCAGAATAAAACATATTTACTTAAAAATAAGGACCAACCAAGGTGATTTTTAGTTAAAGATTATCCTTAGGGTATGGATGGACCGTGAAAGAAATTTGTGTTGATGCTCTTGAGTTTCCACGGGATGGACGGGACGGCTTCCGGAGAGCTGGGAGTGCTGGCGCACTATTTCTGAGTCTTTACGCCGTAGCCTTCAAGCTCAGGGAAATTTCTGTGGGCCCGGGAATGGGCGGGAGGGAGATACATGAAAATTGACCAATTTCTTGAAGAGCAAATACTGAGGGAGATATTCTTTCATGTCAATGACGAGTCGATTTTTCATGAGGAGTTATTTATAAAAATCCCCAGTCGTGGTTATGAACGGCGTGCCAGTGATTTCCCTACTGTCAATCCTGAAGCACAGTCTTACAAATATGGAAATAAAAGCTACAATTGAAGTACAGAAAAAATGAAATGGATGTGCAACAGAAAGCTGCCCCAATTCTGTGGAACCTAAGTGATGGGTAGCAGGTAATAATGGGTTTTAAAACAGTGATAGCTTTCGAGGACAAAAGATCTAATTCTTAATTTTCTCAGAAACAGGATAGAACAATAGAACAGGAAAAAAAAAAAAAGGTTGGAGATAAGAAAAAAAAAATCTTCCATAAATAGTTTGTATCTGCAAATGGAAAGAACACTAAGCATTCAATTTCCGAGGGAAATCAGGTACAGAATCGCTGTGTGGAGTGAGGGAAGGGAGGAGGGCCTAAATACTAATTTCCTCACCTTTCATAACAAGAAGAAAATAAATATGGTCTAATGGTGAACAGTTCACTTCAAAAAACGTAATGACTACAACCTTAATATGGTCCATAATTATTTTAATCAGATGTACGATATCATAGTTTCTCTTGTCATTAACGAATTTCCTCTGACATTTAGCATGTTCCTTAGGCTTATGTCAATCCTTTTTACTATTTTATATCCCTAATAGAAATTGAATACATTTTGCCTACAATTAATTTTTTCTAATTTTTAAAATACTTAATATTTAAAAAAATTTTAATCTATTTGTTAGTCTACCTATCTCTATATATGGATAAATATGTAAAGTGAAGCTTAACAAAATTTAATGATGATTGCCTCTGTGCAGTGATTTTTACAGTGATTTTTTCCTTTTTTTCATTTAATTTAAAAAATACAAAAATTTTTTTTGAATAGGATGGAACTAGAAAACAATCAGGGAAATCCTAGGAAGGATTAAAGGTCGGTCAACAAAGCAAGATTTGTCTTGGTTATTAACCCAGAGAATCTGGAGAGGCTCTCTCTCCTGTTCCCTTGATCAGTTTCTATTACTGCTCTAATCCCACACTTCTTGCTTGTTCTAGCTTCATAGTAACTGTTGAAATAGGATATTTCCAGTCCTCTGGCTTTGTTCTTCTTCCTTGCCTTTATAGTGACTACTAAGTCTTTGCCTTTCCATAAAAATAAAAAAAAAAGAACCAGTTTGTTGATCTCCACAAAACAACTTACTGGAATTTTATTTGGGATTTCATTTAGTTTATGGATGGATCTGGGAAAAGCTGACATCTTGACAGTATCAACTCCTCCCAAATATTATCACAGACTATCTCTCCACTTATTAACATATTTGTTTTCTTTCATTAGAGTTTTATAATTCTCATTATGTCAATCTTGGGCAGATTTCGTTAGATCTATACAGAATTATTCCATTTATTTTGTGTTGGATAAGTAGTATTGTGTTTTTAATTTCAAATTCCAATTGGTTATTACTGGTACATGAGAAATTAACTGACTTCTACATAGTAATCTAACAGTCTGTAGCCTTGCATTAATCATTTATTTGATCCAAGAGGGTTTTATTTACCTTTTGGGGCAGGAGGGGAGGGATTTTCTACATAGACTGCCATGTTATCTTGAACAAAGGCCAATTTATGTCTTTCCTCTTATTCTGTTTAACTTTTATGTCTCTTTCTTGTGATATTAAATTATACAGGAATTCCAGTATGAAGTTTCCAACCTTAGGGGAAAAGCATCTAGTTTCTTGCCGCTAAGGAAAATATTAACTATAGGTTTTTCATAGATTTTTTTTTTTGTCATGTTGAAAAGGTTTTCCTCTACTCCTCATTTCCTGAGATTTTTTTTCTTGTCGTGACTAAGTACTGAATTTTGTAAAATATTTTTTCTGCATCTGTTAAAGTGATCATATGACTTTTCTACTTCAGCCGGTTCATGTGGTGGGACATGCCTTAATTTCTGGGAGTCAGACTAGCATTGCACACCCAGCGTAGATCTCTCCTTGTTGTGATTTATAATTCTTTTGTATACATAGTGGTGTTTGATTTGCTATGTTGTTGAGAATTTTTGCATCTCTGTTCAGGGCAGATTTTGGTCTCTCTGTTTTCTTTCTTACCCTTGTCCAGTTTTAGTATTATGATAATGCTGACTTTACAGAATGGCTTAAGAAGCATTTCTTCCACTTCTACTTTCTTTCTTTTTTTTTTTTAAGATTTTATTTATTTATTTGACAGACAGAGATCACAAGTAGGCGTAATCAGAGTTTACTGATGAAACACCTAAGGGTGCAGAACTTATTTTAAAAATTTCTAAGTTAGGGGGCGCCTGGGTGGCTCAGTGGGTTAAAGCCTTGGCCTTCGGCTCAGGTCATGATCTCAGGATCCTGGGATTGAGCCCTGCATCGCATCAGGCTCTCTGCACAGCAGGGAGCCTGCTTCCCCCCCCCCCCCCGCCCCCACCTCTCTCCCTGCCTCTCTGCCTTGTGATCTCTGTCTGTCAAATAAATAAATAAAAATAAATAAATAAAAAATAAAAATAAAAATAAAAAAATAAAAATTTCTAAGTTAGAAGTAACTTGTCAGTTACACAAAGAACAGCGTATGGGTCCAAAAATATTCCAGTTTTTCATAAAATGAACAATGTCTCCTTTCGTCTGAGGAAACAACAAAGTTGAAGAAACAAGAAGCAGGGCAGGGCATGGAATGATGATGTTGCTAACTAGTTTCATGAAATAAAAAGTTTTAAGCTAATATTAGACCATATATGTATTTATATTTATATGTTTATATATGCACGTATAAATATTTTATTTATATATAAACATTGTATTGATATATAAATATAATATTGATATATAAATATAAGTGTTATATTTATGTGTATATATATAAATATATTTCACAGATTTCATTATTCAAACTTCTTCACATGGTACAATTTCCTTTAAAAATGTGTTTTTGTTGAGGGGTGCCTGGCTGGCTCAGTTAGTTCAGCTTCTGCCTTGGCTTAGGTCGTGATCCCAGGGTCCCACACCTGGCTCCCTGCTGGTGGGAGGGATGTCTGGTTCTCCCTCTCCCTCTGCCCCCATCCCACCCACTCCAATCATGCTCTCTCTGTCTCTCTCTCAAATAAATAAATAAAATCTTTTTTAAAAATGTGTTTTTGTTGAGTTTATTATTCAGATTTTATCCCCATGGGATTTAAGCAAAGGCTGAGAAACCTTTATTAATGCCTAAAATATGGTTTATCTTCCTGCAGTGACATGAATGCCAAAAAAAAAGAACCAGATATTGCATTTTTCATCAAATATTGAAATAGAGATTATCTAGTAAATGCAATTTTTTTTCCGGGAGCTTATGGGAAGTGATTTGTATGCATGTGACAGCTATTCGAGCATCCTTCGATGTGTGTGTGTTTGTGTGTATGTTTGCGCATGTTTTAAACAAAAATGCCATCCCACTTTCAATGTCCTGGGCCTCAGGCAAACTGACCAGAGCTCCTCTGACACTAGGCATCACTCAGCAGGCCATGAGAGGCCATGTAAAACATGGTGATCTGACAATCAGAAAGCAGACACCATGACCACATACTCTTGTTCCCCCTCTCTGTGGCGTTCTTGTAAGTCATTCATGTAAAAATTTCAGGCTTATTCTTCCAGAAATTCCACAGGTTTTTAATCATCTACCTATCCAACAGTGTACACCTGCCCACCTACTTTCTCACAAACAAGAGTCTGCCTTCTGCCTCTCACGAGCCTGTCACCTTGACAACCTTCTGTGCTTCCCCTGTTTCCTCCCAGTTATGCATAAATTCCCAGCTGCCCAATATAGTGTGAGAGATGACAGTATTTCATGTTGTATGAATTTCAGTGTAGTCTTACTGAGAATATAAAAACAAGAGGATATGGGTTAAAGCAGCAGTTCCTGAAGATTTGGGGCTTTGTATCCCGCCATACCCTAAACACTGTTGAGGATCCCAAAGAGCTTTTTGTTTCTGTGAATAATAGCTACTGATATTTTTTGTGTTAGAAAGTAAAACTGAGAAATTTTTAAAAATATTTATTAATTCGTTTAAAAAATAACCATTGTAAACCCAGTGCATGGTAACTTTAGTAATATATTTATGAAAAGGATACCCTGCATTTTCCACAGTGAAAGAAATTCAGTGAGAAGAATGCCATTATTCGCATTTTGGCAAAACTGTTTAACGCCTGATTTAATAGTCAAAATCACCTGCTTCTGCAGTTAATTGCTTGTGGTATCACACGTCACACCGATTCTGGACAACACTCTCTGCTTATGAGTGAAAGTGATGAAGGAGAATGTTGTCTTGCAATTTAACCTCACTGTGGGTTCTTTCATACTTTGTGTGGCGTAACTGTGAAAACATCTCAGCATCCCTCAGCTATCCCTGGATTTCACTGTAGGAATTTCTGGAATAAAGGACCCTGAAAAAGAAACCGTTCACCTCCTAAAGATGAATAAAGAACAGAATCCTTCTGACGTAAAAATAATTTCAGCAGCTCTTCAATGATACTTAAATCATCTCCAATATAATGTAAATATAAACCAAAAACTAGGTAGAAACTTCATTGCATAAGCGCTTGGACAACTGTTAAATTGAAATTTAAAATTATGAAGTTAATATAAACCAAAAAATTCCAATTCTTTTTTTTTAAAGATTTTATTTATTTATTTATTTGACAGAGTGAGAGAGATCACAAGTAGGCAGAGAGGCAGGCAGAGAGAGAGGGAAGCAGGCTCCCTGCAGAGCAGAGAGCCCGATGCGGGGCTCGATCCCAGGACCCTGAGATCATGACCTGAGCCGAAGGCAGAGGCCTTAACCCACTGAGCCACCCAGGCGCCCCCCCAAAATTCAAATTCTTAGCACTAAATTTGCTGAGACAAAATCACCCCTTCCAACATGAATATGTTACTGTTCTAGCAGTGAGGCTTGTGCACAAGTGTGTACTATCGTGTGCCATGTGTAACACATTCCTCTCTCTCTCTTTCTCACTGGAACCAGGTGCAGAAAATTGGATAAATCATCATCTTTAGTTCAGAGCACATTCTCATCATTGATCCATTCATAGTCCTCTTTTATCTAGTTAGCCATTTATGTTTTACAATGTTACATGCAACAGTAAACCCCTCACTCAAAATAAAACTTAGTATTCCAACAGTTTACCCTAATGGTACAACCTCCTATTCTATTCCGTAGGCTCCTTTTACCTGTAGCAACCTTCATTCAAAATTCTGTATTTATGATCTTCATATATTTCTAAAAAGTACCTATTTTATTTTTGATTGTTTTTAATTTCATAGAAGGCCAAATATGACATATATATCATATTTGGAAACTTATTTTTTCCTTTAATCTTATATTGCTAAATCCATCCATATTATACTGCTGCATGGTGCTACACTTTATTCATTTTAACTACTGTATGATATTCTATTGTGTGAATTTTGTAGCAGTTTATACACCCACTTTTACATTGGTGAATATTGGGTTATTTCCTGTATCTTCACTATTAAGAACAATACTACTTCGAACATTCTTATTCATACCTCCTACTGTTCTTCACTTGGCTCTAAAACATTATTTATGTAATAAAGAATAGAGCATTATTGAGCATTTATTATAAGGGAGACAATATTCTAAGATCTCAACACATATCAACTTCCTCAATATTCACACCAACCTTATGAGATTGGTAGTATCATTTTCTCTATTTTATAGACATGGACATTAGCAACTAAAGGTTAGAATACATTATAAGAGATATTGCCAGGATTCAAACCCAGCCAGTTGGGTTCCAGAGCATGTTCTTTAATTACAAACACCAATTAATTCTTTTTCTTTAACTCACAAAAATAACTTGTGACAAACAAAAGCAATGAAATTGCATGGCAGTCCTCAATTAATAAGGGGGTCATCCAGATAGACCAGAAAAATTTTACATCAATTATTTTAAGTTAGAACTGAAATGAAAATGAACATTTAAAAATTTGTACATAGTTTTCTGAACGTTCTGAAAATAAGTCTGTAGACCCTAGTTTGACAAAAACGTTGTCGAGGAATGACTGGTTGGACCTTGTCAATAATCTAGGACTTAACTCAAATTTATTGTAAGTGATAGAAATGCAACTGAAAGTGGTACAACAATAAGATAATTCGTTGGCTCACAAATTTGGGCAGGATGTGAAATAGATTAAAAAAAAAAAAGAAGAAATGTTGCAGGAGAAACAGACAAATCTGCAGCAATAGTTGCAGACTTCGATACCCTTTCAACAATGAGTAGAATAAGTAAATTAAAAAAAAATCAGCACGAATACATGAATAAGGAAGAATTCAACTGTGTAATCAGCCAAAAGGATCTAATCGACATGTATAAAATACACAATACAACAACTCTTCATATTAAAATCAACAGGTCTATCTTGACTTTTAAATTACTCTCTTACTGAAGAATGACTTAATAACATCATGGACAGTCATTTGAAAAATGTTGGTTTACTGAATTATCCAAATCTTCCAAATGTTGATACATTTCATTGTGCAACAGGAAAAAAAATGCATTTGTTAATATCATCACTGACCTTTAAGAAAAGTCTTTAAGTGCTGGCAAATACAGTTTTTGAAAATTCTAATTTTTCTTCAAATTTTGTTATTTATTACTGACAGCAAATGCTGCTACTTATTTTCCTTGAAATCACAGGCCCACATTGTTCATTTTCCAGAAAATATTTGCCAAATACCTGTCTAAATAATTATGCTTTCTCTGCTAGTAATTTTTTTCAAGTGAAAATGGTGTTGCATGGAAAATACAGCAATTTCAGCTCACAACTGGCACAAGTGCCTTTCCTCATGACAATAATATTTGAGGATGCAGAAGTGCTTCATAAGTACTTTGGATTTGGTCACATAGAACACGAAAAAAAAAGGGTATTTAAATATCAAATGTAATGAAGTTATTTTTAGGGACCCCTGGGTGGCTCAGTTGGTTGAGTGGCTGCCTTCAGCTCGGGTCATGATTCCAGGGTCCTGGGATCAAGCCCTGCATCGGGCTCCCTGCTCGGCGGAGGGCCTGCTGCTCTGCTTACTTGTGCTCTCTCTCTCTCTCTGTCAAATAAATAAATAAAATCTTCAAAAAAAATAAAAAATAAAAAATAAAGTTATTTTTACTGCTGTATCTATGATATTCTTTAGTAAAAATGGCATTTACATTTTTGTAATATGAGTGTATGGCTATAAAAAAGTCAATAATTATTAATATAATTTGGTGCCTTCAGTCATATTAAGGTACCAGCAATTTTACCTATGATTTCTTTTGTGCCATCAATACAAATGGCAACACATTGAAAAGGGCAAATAATATCCTAATATTATTTTTAGTTTTCACTTCATGGAGCATGTGAATGAGTAAGAGACCTCCAAGATTCTAGGGACCACATTTTTGACAGCCACTGCTCTGTTAGAACAGATCTTTTGCTTCTTTAGTTCAACTAGTATTTCCAGGCTTCTAGAATAGAAACTAGCACATAGTAGGTAGTCAATAAGTATTTGTTGGGTAAAGAATGAGTGGTTGGGGATGCCTGGATGGTTCAGTTGGTTAAGCGTCTGTCCTCAGCTCAGGTCATGATCCCGGAGTCTTGGGATTGAGCCCCTCACGGTGCTTCCTGCTCAGCGGGGAGCCTGCTTCTCTCTCTCCCTCTGCCTCTACCCCAGTTTGTGTTCTCTTGCTCACTTTCTCTCTCTCTCAAATTAAAAAAAAAAAAAACAACGAATGGGTAAATGAATTATCCCTGTAGACACTTGGTTGAAATTTCTTTACCACTCTAGAAATATACAAAGTCTGATACTTTGTCTATAAACTAACTAATTTACCTTTTTAAATAGTGTCTGACCCCTGAAAGAAGAAAGAAAAAAGAAACTGTTCTAGTTTGAAGTCTAGTATATAAAGTCAGATGCAGATAAAAGAGTATATATAATATGGGTACAAAACAGATATATCCACAAGGCATTATAGAAATGATGGTTTTTGGGGGCACCTGGGTGGCTCAGTCTTTAAGCAGCTGCCTTCAGCTCAGGTCATGACCCCAGGGTCCTGGGATCGAGCCCCACAACCAGCTCTCTGCTCAGTGGGAAGCCTGCTTTCTCCTCTCCCACTCCCCCTGCTTGTGTTCTCTTTCTTCCTGTGTATATGTATGTCAAATAAATAAATAAATAACCACCATTTCTTTTTTTATATATATATATATATATTATGATTATCTTTATTTTGTTATAGATTAAATGCCAGTAGACAACTACTTGCATTAGATTTTATTCTTTAATAAATTTTGTTCATATTTTTACTATAAAACATGCCACTTCTACACCTAAAACATAAGAAAGAGAGCTAGTTACATAAAGTAGCTATAAGAATAAAAAGCAAGATTCAAAATCATCTCCTTGAATAGCCATCTACCATTCACAGGCAGCAGTATATGGTCAAGAACTTGAGGTTAGAAGGAATAAAATCAGAGTTGGAATCACAGCACCATTCTTTTCCAGCCCTCTAAGTCCGTGGGTGAGTTTTTTAAATCTAATCCTGAGTTCCCTCATGTATAGAAGGGAAATCACAAAATTAATTTCATTTCAAATTTTCGTATCCAATGAAGTAATGGATATGAATGTGGCTTACAAATTGTAAGGAAAAGTCAATTGGTAACAATGTTTATTACTATTTTTCCAACTCAAATTAAGTGTGGCTATACCTAACCAATCTTCTTAGGTCATGACAATATTGGAAAAGAAAAAAGGTTTTAATTATGAATATTAACCTAAAGGAAAATCCCTCTTGTTTTTGATAATAAAGAATACTGGCAATTTAAGTAATCATTTCCTGTCTCCAAACTGATGAGCTCTAAATCATGCATGTTCTAAGGCTTCCAATCAAAACAGGAAAAGAGAATTATAAGAGGCATGAAGGCAGATGAGGAAAGGATTAATTGCAATTTACAAGCCCTGGAAAAAACACCTACTGGACATTTAATAACTAGCTACTGAATATGACCACATTAAGGTAAGATATTTTATCCTCCCTTTAAAATGTCCTTTGCATGTAAACTATATCTATCATGTAGTCAATTATCTTCCACAGCATGAGATCATTCCTAACATGCTCACGAGAGTAATAACATTGTATGGCATTTGTTTGAAAGTAATAGGTACACTAGAATAGTCTACCATACCAACCTACCTTTAATGTCCCAGTGTTAAAAAGGATCTTTAAGATTGTGAATTAGCAGTAGTGTATGAATGCTCCAAATGTGGTACTGATGCAATTACTTAGAATGTTAAATGCATTGGGAAATCTTTGCTTTTATTTTATTTTCCTTACAAATGCAGGAGAATAAAGCTATAAGGATCATTTCTTGCCTTAGTCTAAGCACCCCTGTGGAGAGGATCCAAGCATGATATTTCCTTTGAAGTGAATGGAATATCCACCCTCAGATCAGCTCTGAGGATCTATAGAAGAGAACAAGAAGCTGGCTGAATGAAAACTGACATTAGCATTTAAATAAGGCTAGGCTTAAAAGAAAATTTATGCATCAAAAATTACTAAGATTTGAAAACTAAGAGTTTTTCAGTAATCCTAGGTGAAACCACCTTACATCAGAAACAGGTCTTTCTTAAGTCTAACACGAAGAAAATAAGAATAGAAAATGTTCAAGAAGCTAAAGGTTAGGTCAGATATAGGGGATCTATAGCATATTGAAATATCCCAGATGCCAAGTATTCCTATTGTGGATACACATAAGAGTCTGGCAACATCCATGGATTGTATGTGTCCCAAATCCCAATTTCCATTCTTTATTTAATACTAGTAGACTGGAAAAGAATAGAACAAAATACAACATAAATAACCACCATGAAACACTATTCCAGTTAAGAATTTAAGCATAAACCTTGCCGCTGTGAGTAAATACAGCATAGGAAATATAATCTTCTTTGAATGCAAAATGTTTCTGCCATCTATACAACCAAAATAGAAACCCAAATCAGTTATTTCAGCAGTATCCATCATCTGTCAATCAAGAACTAGGATTTGAATAACACCAGTGTTTTGGGTGTGTTCAGCTGATTTTGTCATGGTTCCTGATTTTGATGTTTATGCATAAAAAGATAGCTAACTAACTATATAAGGCAATATATGTTAAGCACCAAAACTTCTTTGAAAGAAGAGGATCACAGATGGTCTGGAAAGGCTTCCTGAACAGTTCTTGACGGATGAAGAGCATTCACCTCAGCAGGGTAGAGTGTTGGGGTCCCCTACATAGAGGGAGGTACTGGAGAAAAGACTTGGAAACAGGCAGGAAGAGTGAGTTTGAAGATGGGAAGAAGACCAAAGGGACTAGAGAAAAGGCTCCTGTCAGAGCCTGTTGAGAATTAAAGGAAAAGAAGTTTGGGAACAGAATGAAGAGGTCTCTCTGTCCAGATCTCTCATGACAAGCAACAGACCTAAAGAATCATGACTGGAGGGGTGCCTGGGTGGTTCACTGGGTTAAGCCTCTGCCTTCGGCTCAGGTCATGATCTCAGGGCCGTGGGTCATGATCTCAGGGTCGTGGGATCGAGCCCTGCATTGGGCTCTCTGCTCAGTGGGGAGCCTGCTTCCCCCTCCCCTGCCCCGCCTGCCTCTCTGCCTACTTATGATCTCTCTCTGTCAAATAAATAAATAAAATCTTAAAAAAAAAAAAAAAAGAACCATGACTGGAAGGGCAGAGTGGTGTTGATCAGGAGCAACTTACCAAGGAATCCTTGACTGCCTCTTCCAGCATCCATCCAAGTCATCCAGCCTCTGCTTGAAGAATGATGAAAAACTGATGGGCATATGTTCTGAAACTGAACTCCTTAACTTTCTTACGTCTCTGGCCTTTCCCCCTTGCACGCCTTATGAATTCATGCAATATGAATCCCAAATTGTGTTCTAATGAAGGATCAAATAACATACTCTTAGTACTAGGAGACTTCAAGGAATGGAAATGAAAATAGCCAGAGAAAGATATCATAGCAAAGGAGGACATCAGTGGGCTTTGAACGATGGGCAGAACTTAGGAAGCAGAGAGGAAAGAGGTGGATTCTAGGCAGGTCGATTTGGGGAGCAGAAGTCCCAGGGCAAAAAAAAAAGAACATGCATTAAGGACAAAATACTACAAAGATCAGCCTTAGCACAGATTTTCCATTGAGAAGTGGTAAATGTGAAGACCCTCAAAAAGATGTCAAAATAGTTTGGATTTGTTGATGTAGACAGTAAGTTGCTATAGTAAGTTCTTGAATAAAATTAGCATTTAGAATGTGAGGGAAGCATGCTGAAAGTAGTATTTTTAGGAAGACCAACTTAATGGTAGTGGACACAATAGAGGATTTACAGAAAAACTGGAGGCAGAAACACCATTTAAGAGTCTTTCTAACTAGGGGGTGCCTGGGTGGCTCAGTGGGTTAAAGCCTCTGCCTTCGGCTCAGGTCATGATCTCAGGGTCCTGGGATCGAGCCCCACATTGGGCTCACTGCTCAGTGGGGACCCTGCTTCCCGTCCCCCCACCCCCACCCCCCCGCCTCTCTGCCTACTTGTGATCTCTCGTTCTGTCAAATAAATAAAAATAAAATCTTTTAAAAAAAGTAGTTTTATTTTTCAAAGTATAACCCTTTCTGGAGTTTAAGCTCATCAATTTTGCAATGTTAACCAAGGCTTTTTTTTAATCTGTATGAAAAACTTGGTGGTGACCATGATTTTGGCTCCTTCCCACAAGCACTGTGTACTTAGGCCTAGTGGCTTAGTCTAGAGTTTTCAACCACAGGAACACAAAGGAAGGAAAGACAGGGGTGGGGGTGTGGGGGGTGAGGGGGTGGGGGGGTGTGGGGGGAGGGACCCTGGAGAGTCCCGGCAAGAAGAGGAAATTGATGTTGACACTGCTGTTGGCTAGAATCGCGAAGACTTTCAAAAATAAAGTTGCACTGTGTGTCCCAAATTTTGTAGAAAGCAGACTAAAACCAACGGAAAATAGCATTCAGGGAAGGTTTCTGACCTGAGTGGCTCGGAAGCCCCTTCGGAGGCCTTCGCTCACTGGAAGGTCCGTGGCTGGGTTTCAAAGAAGAAATGTTTATGCATTCTCATTCTGGTAAACTATGGACATAAGTATCATAATAATTGCTCCCATTTACTGGGGGTAGTTCTTGTATAAAGGAGAAGAAAACCAGCTTCCTGGCGTTAGACATTTTGATCAGGTCTTGGCTCAGCCTTTTACCAGCTACGTGACCTTGGACAAAACAGACCTGTCAGGGTCTCCCTCAGCCTTATTGGCTTTAAAACAGAGATGTGCTGGTGCCTATTACGTAGAGTGTAGTGGTTGTAATTATTCTTTGAGGTGATGCATATAAAATGTTATGTGCCTATACAATGCATACAAAATGGCTGGCACGTGGTTAACTGCTTAGTAAATATTACCTACTATTATTATTATTATTATTATTTTGTATAAGTCGCCTAGTGTACTTCTCATGCTTTCTTTCTATAACCTTGTAGTCCAAACCATTATCCCTACTTAAAGGACGAGAAAACAGACGAGAAGCTCGCAAAGGTGAAATGTTTTGTTTTGAATATGAAGTCACGTGAAAACGGTCTTTCTTTTGCCGTCCTTTTCATCCTGATGGCTCTGCTCTACGGTTGCCCATCAATACGTGAGATAGAGCAGGAGGGGATTGCGATGGTTGTTTTCTCAAAATTGTGTGCTAGGTTGACTGTGGAATATATAGGTTTTTCCTCACTGAACTCTAAGGTAATCATTACCCAAAATATAATTGCTTACAGATTCTGAAAAAATGTAGAAAATGTAGAAGCTTCCCAGTTTCTATATATATGGAAACTAAAACGTGCCTTTCACTTCAGACACATTTCAAGTTTGTTAGCAAAAAGTTGAGGGTCAGGTGGAACTAGGCTCCACATTCTTTACAATTTTAAATCTGTTTCCCTGATCTTCATTCTGAGTAGTCAGTAGCAAATCAATAATTTACTCTAAACAGGAATAAGTAAATGACTACTCTTTTGATGCATAATATGAAGGTCAAGAATATATCATAACAATTTCTACATCAAAAGTTATGTGAAAGAAAACTACCAAGCAAAGTGTGATTATAATTAGGTATAATAATGATAATTCCAGCCTCAACATTTGACCCTTACGGTGCAGTGAGAAGAAGGTTGCACCTCTGGAAGTAGAAAATCATTTTACTCTTCCGTCTGAGATTTGTAAATTAAGGCTGTTCATCACCACTCTTGAAATATAATGATCTGAATTTCACTTAAAGTCATCCCTTAGTTTAGAAATCATTATGCTGATGTAAAGGCCAGGGAGAAATGCTTTATCTTTAACATTGTACTTATCTTCCTCAAAAATAGTTTTACAATCCACATTTTTCTTTTCTTTTCTTTTTAAAGATTTTTTTATTTATTTGACAGAGAGAGATCACAAGTAGGCAGAGAGGCAGGCAGAGAGGGAGGGAGGAAGTAGTCTCCCTCTTGAGCAGAGAGCCAGATGTGGGGCTCAATCCCAGGACCCTGAGATCATGACCTGAGCCGAAGGCAGAGGCATTAACCCACTGAGCCATCCAGGCACCCCTCTACAAAACTTTCTAATATGCTTACTGTTTATATCACAAGTGAGATTCCATTGTAAACATTCCTTGATTATAGTTCTAAAACCATGGTAGGAGTATCTTTTGCCCCAAGCAAGATGGCAGCATAACATGCAGGGCAACAGAGTGGCCAAAGGTGTGGACTTCAGAGCCAGATGACTTTGGTACAAAGCCCTGGGTCACCAATGGGAGAGTTACCTAATTCCCTAAGCCTCGGTTTCCCCATCTCCAAAATGGGAATATTAATACTTCCTACCTCAAGAGTTTTGAGGCTCAGTGAGGCAGTGTTGAGAAAACTAGTAACCATAAATGTTACCTATGATTAATGTCTCATTTAGGTAAATCCATTACTGCATTCCACGAGTATTTCCTGGGTGCCTATTCTATGCCACATACTGTTCTAGACTCTGAACCCTACCAGTGAGTAAGATCGACAAGATCCCAGACCTCAAGGAGCCTCTATTCTCATCTCAATAAGAAAATGGGTTCTGTTAGGAAGGAGTACATCAGATGTCATTTTGTATCTCCCAGGGTGCTTTGCACAAAACAGCCAATAAATGTTTATGAGGAAATCGTCATGAGTGGAAGTAGGAAGACATGCTTCAAAAATCTTGTACTCCTGGCCAAAGAGAGTAATTATGTGGACAAACCAATTGTATTCTGCTAAGGAGATCTGGAATCTAGTGTGTTAACATTTCTTAAAAGTCAGCTCTTTGGTATTTGAAAACATCATGGATTACATGAAGTTTCCACGGCATCATGCCATGTTTTGCTCCCGAGGCAGAGAAATGTGTGGCATGGAGCACACTTGTGGATTGTGGTGTTCAGCCAGGTGAGCCCCAGATCACCTTGGGTTTCATGGCCATTCAGTCCGCATAATCTGGCTGCCAATTGGAGTCTTGGCTTTGCACTTGACCTTAGAGCCACAGGAGGCCAAAATATGGCCAGAGTGACTGCGGGAGGCCCAGGGACACCTAGCTGAGGAGTTTCACTCCGATAAGACTGGAGTTACTATTCAAACACATGTTCTTTGAGGACGGTTAGTAATTAAGACTTATTTATTTATTTATTTATTTTTTTTTATTTGAGAGAGAGAGCACGCAAGTGGGGGAGGAGCAGAGGGAGAGGGATAAGCAGACTACACTAAGCACAGAGCCTGATGTGGGAATCGATCCCACAACCCTGAGATCATGACCTGAGTTGAAATCAAGAGTCAGATGCTTAACCAGCTGAGTTACCTAGGTGCCTCTAGACTAATTTTTATTCACTCTTCACAGCAAATAAGAACCAGATACTTTTTTTTTTAAAGAACTCAGAAATTCTTAGTCTAATTGTATATGTCTTGTTCATTGAAAGAAACTTTGAAAGAAACTAAAAGCTGTAACTTTACACACATACACACATTCTTTTTAAAGAGCAAGTTTTGAGAATTGTATAGAAACCAAAAAGGAACTTGCAGAGTCATTGGTCTGGGAAGTCAGGAGACTTGGTTTTCAGTGTTGACTACAATCAAGTCGTTGCTTGGACTTAAACAAGTGAAATCACATGTCTGGACCCAGTTTCCACATCTGGAAAATGGAACACCTAGGGTCTCCTTCTGTTTTTTTTTTTTTTTTAATGAGTATTTACTAAATAATGATCTGCCATATGCCCATCTCTTCCATACAGTATTTAAAACAGCCTTATATAATAGTTACATTTTATAAAGAGGAAACTAAAGCCCAGAGAAGCTCATTAATTTACCCAAGGCTACCAGATATGGGCAAAGGTGTGATTTAAGGGTATTTCCTCACACTAAGTCACATCCTCTTCCTAGCAAACTACAGCTGCCTCTAATTTACTAGGATATAAAATGGCTCTGGGTTTGAGAAGAAATCATAATCCTGACAACAAAACCTCATTGCCTGCTTGGTCCTTTGATGGGTTCTGCTCTGTCACTTACTTGTAGATAGGTTCTACTCTGTCACTTGCTTGTAGGAAATCTATGGTTTACAACTGTAAGGTACATAAGTTGATAGGTTGAGCCCTACCCAGAGAAGGTATCTTGAGCTTCATTGATTGACATTTGCAGGCACTCAAAAGATGTGGTCTCAAATAAAGAGGGTCTTTGACTTCTTTCCACCTGTGCCTCAGTGATTATGGAGAGATGTAATTAGAAAATAAGATCAAACCCAACCACAACAAATTCCCAGGGACTAGCAGACTTATTGGCCTGCCCAATAAATGCTTACCTAAAGAGACCAAAATGCATCTTCCAGGAATCTGAATAGTGAAATACAGAAAAAGTAGGTCATTTGGTAGCCATAGAGCAGACATTACAGGCATATTGTCTTCACCTTAATGTTGGACACCCAGTGATATTAATAGGCTCCTACTTTTGAGGATTTCAGACTTGTCTTGGATCCTAAAGCATTTTCCAGTTCTTGTTCCATTTTCCACAGGGATTGTTCTACTCTGCACCCTGTTCTTGGGTTTCTGAGACACTAACTTGCCAAGGAATATATGTAAACTGCTACATTAAACATTTTTTTAAATTGTTTGGAATAGGTGACTCTAGTCTTTACAACACAAAGAGCTAAATAAAACTCTGCACAATCCTTTTGTTATACTATAGACTGCTAAATTCTACTAATGTCAATAAGACTGAAATTAATAATGATTTTGCACCTGATCTGCAAATTCCAAGGCCCGATTTATCATCACTACATATGCTTTCTGTTACTCTTTTGGCTACTCCAACTGGCTCAATTATAATCACTGAGGATCTTAAGAATTCAGTAGGACCTACCAAGAAGAGACATCTAGCACCATGACTTACCTATCAGCCCAAAGATCACTTTCTTATAAGACCAATTCCATAGTCTCTGGAGTGAATTTTAAGCATTTGATTTTAATCCATCCATAACTTCTATACCACTAAGAAGCTAAATTACAAAAAAAGTGATGAAACTATATATAGAGATATGTATGATGATTATTTATGAAATAATTACAATAATATTTATAAACTATTATTTATTTATATATGATTTATGATGAATGTTTTCACACCAGGGTAAGCAAGTTTCTGTTTAGAGAAACACTTTGGCCAATAAGGTTGAGCCAAAGGTTTTCCAACCCTTGACTTATTTGAGGCACTCAGCCCTGTGGATTTCCTTTCCATCAATAATAATGAGTTCTGCATGCCTCAGAAAAGAACAAAGCACTTGGTTTTTTTTTTTCCCCCTGAATTCTGATTTTCAGTGTGTCTACTGCATGTAGCTTATCTGATGCTCATAAGAATCCACCTTCACATATTTTAATTTAATGTTAACATTTCCTTCATTGGCTTATTAACTGGTCTCCAGTGCCGGTTAACCAATGAACCCCAAAAGAGGTCTCCTGTTGCTCTGCAAGGGTGATGAGCAATTCTCACCCTGCACTCCAGCCAACAAAAATGTTGAGCCATTTTACAAGCAGCAGAAGTCCCAGAAGGCTACATGGTTCCATGGCACAATATATACAGAAAAATAATAAAAAGTTTTATGGCTCAGAGAGAGGCAACCAGTCTTAGTAGTGCCCCAAGATAGGTAAAGCTGGTATGTCCTCACTCAGCCTCATGCCTTGACAGTTTTAACCCAGAGTACTTAGATTTGAAGTGCCTGCTTTGCAAACATAAAAACAGTTCTGGATTTGGCATAACAATTTGCAACAGAACCTGCCTCAGGGCGTTTGTATCAAGATGGTATGTTATCTAAGAAATCAGAGAAATTATTTATTTGAAGTATGAAAGCTAAGTTATTTTAATGAATGGGCTGTTTTCATATCCTTGGCAAGCCAAGAAAGTTACACTCCACTCCCCATTGGGAAAAAAAGAGGACATTTGCCAATGGAAGTCCAGTTGGATATTAACTTCTGATAGTGACTTCCATCCAATGCAAGTACTCTTTGGAAAGCTTTCCCTATTCCCTGATAACTTCCCTGTATATGTGTCACAATGATTTATATATACACTGGGACATTATCAGGAAATAGATAAACCTTTTGAAAGGTTCCCGTGTCATTATAGACCACTTGAGATGGTTGATACTCACACCAAGTCAGAGATGCTGGGTGTGGCCACTCATACAACATAAAGTGGAGAACTGGGGTTGAGGGAGGATGATCCAAAAAATTACAGAGAAATCCTCCCACAGAGAATGGTTTATAGTGTCTATTCACTTACTGAAATTCTGAAGTTTGAATAATTTCCTTAATATATTGATTTGCTCACGCTGAAAGTCGAACCATGATCCTCACATCCTATATGATATTTGGCATTCCCAAAATGTCATGGAGGACCCAGGAGGCAAAGTCTGTCTTTGTCTTTTACCAAATATTCATCACTTTGCTTTGGCATTCATATAAATGTATATGTGTGTACATTAGGAATATATATATAATTTATATATTTTATATTCACATATATGCATACACATATATAATATATACATAACAAATATGTTTTATTTACTTATTTATTTGTTTGTTTGTTTTAGAGAGAGAGAGATAGAGCATGGGGTGGGGAGAGGGGGAGAGAGAATCCCAAGCAGATTCCCTCCTGAGTGCAGAGCCTGACATGGGTTTGATCTCACACCCCTGAGATCATGACCTGAGCCAAAATCAAGAGTCAGATGCTTCACTGACTGAGCCACCCAGACACCCCTATCTGTATTGATATATAGGTATATTTAATCCTAAAGCACACACATATTCCATATATACAAACACGTATATTCTGCATATACATACATATATATATATTCCTAATACACATATATAGTTTTTTCCTCACTGAACTCTAAGGTAATCATTACCCAAAATATAATTGCTTACAGATTCTGTTTAGTTTCCTAAGATTTCTTGATCCTACAAACATTAATCTGATCCAGGGAATCACACTGGCTAGATGCCTTTGTGAAACGTTAACTGGATTTCAAAAGAAATTATATTTCTTCCGGAAGAGAAAGATGTGATGTCCATGAGGTCTTTGGAAGAAGACAAAAATATTCTCACTACCTGCAGGTAAAAGAGCATATGTATCCCAAATGGTGAAGCTGTCATACTAGCTCTCCCCATATTCATAAACCATACAGAAACTCACAAGTAGTCTAGGCAAATCTAACTTAATCATTCATTTGATAGCATGTTCTGTTTTCATCCAGACATGTCTGTGTTCATGAGCCCAGAAGTTTTAGATTTTTCCTAATGGCTTCAATCGGATTATTTCATCCAGACAAGCTGCCTCTTCTTTTTATCTCTAAATCTTCCCTGGGAGTACTCCTATACACAAGGAAAAATCATGTTTTGTTTTGTTTTGTTTTTATATGTTACAATGAAACATTGCCTAAAACTAAGTCTTTTCTAGTAACAGTATGTTTATGTCCCCAGACCACCTTTCCTTTCTTGGAAAACAACAACAACAAAATGTGTGCTCAGATCACTTTCATCTACCACAGAAAACCCCTACCTTTCCTCATGCAAAAATGCTACCTCTGGGCTGCTAGTAGTATTTCCCACATCCCTTAGGCTTTCCCTCTAGATCTTTTTTTAAAGTCTGATTGAGGGGTCCCTGAGTGCCTCTGTCAGTTAACCGTCTGCCTTCAGCTGAGGTCATGGCCTCAGGGTCCTGGAATGCAGCCTTGGGTCTGGCTCCCTGCTCAGAGGGGAGTCTGCTTCTCTCTCTCTTCCCAGGCTCATGCTCTCTGTCACCATCACTATCTCTGTCCCTCTCTCCCAAATAAATAAATAAATAAAATCTCTGGGGAAAAAAAACAGTCTGACTGACCTCACCACAATTTAATTGGAGATTGTGGTGCTCAGGGGGCTATGACTATAAAAACTGGAGATATTAGTTTTAAAATGTGTAAAACAGATGAAAATAAACCCATCCACTCTCTTAGCTGCATTGCTATATTCCTTACGCAACAATATATTAATCAACATGGTAAATCTATAGCATGCTAATTACATCATTATGTAGAATTATCTGTTTAGAGAAGCACTGTCCAACAGAAACATAACATGATGCACAAATGTAATTTAAATTTTTTCATTTCACATTAAAAACATAAAAAGAAATTGAAATTGAGTAATGAATTTTATTTAACCCAATTTCTCCAAAATAGTAATGTTTCAATGACAATGTGATCAATATTAAAAAGTTATTAATGAGCTATTTTACATTCTTCTTTATAAAATTCACGTTGTGTTTTACACTTGCAGCACGCTTCTCATTGGCCCCATTTCCAGTGTTCAACGGTCCCAGGTGGGTAAACCGTGCAAGTCTATAGCGTGCCAAGTAGTAATGGACACACACGTGATGCTCATCACCAGCTCTCCCAGGTTTTGAAGTTCCATTATATGTCAGAAGTGTAAATTAGCCAGTCTAATACCCACCATGCTTGTTTCTTTAGAGATTTGAAAACTAGAGTCTAAGGTTTAAATTGCTTTTAATTGATATTAGGTGTACCATGTTAAGAAAATAAAATCAGTGGCTATTGATGCTCTATTTCCCTTTTGCAGCTATAATTGCCATGAACTTAGTGGCTTGAAACAAAACAGGGGTGCCTGGCTGGCTTAGTCGATAGAGCATGTGACTCTTGATCTTGGGGTGGTGAGTTCAAGCCCCACATTGTGTGTAAAGATTACTGGAAGAAGGGAGGGAAGGAAGGAAGGAAACCACAAATTTATTTTCTTATAATTAAGGAAGTCTGAAGTCTTAAATGGGTTAGCAGGGCTGTATTCCTTCTGAAGGCTCTAGGGAAGAATCCATTTCCTTGCCTTTTCTAGCTTCTAGAGGCCACTTGTATTCCTAGACTTGCCCTCTTTTTCCAGTTTCAAAACCAGCAACAGAGCATCAATACCTTTGTCTCTGTTTCTCTCCCCAAGCCCTTTCTCTCTCTCTCCCTCTCAATCTGACTTCTGTTTTCATCATATCTTCTACCCTTACTCTGCCTACTCTTTCTTGGAAGGAGCCTTGTGGAGGATCCAGGATAATCTTCCTCTATCAAAATCATTAGTTTAATCACATTTGCAATGTCCCTTTTGCAAGATAAGGTAACATAGTCACAGGTTCTGGGGATTAGGATGTGAACATCTTTGGGGACCATTATTCTGTTCTATCACAGTGGAATATGTCCTACTCAGGTCTACAGGTAGAATACTGTCACATTCAGTAACATTTAGTTATGACAGAGAACTACATGTGACCGAAAACTAGCTATGTCCTAGATGAACCCCTGCCTATTTCAAGCAATATTTCATAAGAATAAAAATGTAGTACAATAAATATTAAATATATGCATTTGTGGGTTTTTGTTTTTTTGTTTCTTTTTAATAATAACCCTGTAGATCAGGGTTTGACAGACAGAGATCACAAGTAGGCAGAGAGGCAGGCAGAGAGAGAGGGGGAAGCAGGCTCCCTGCTGAGCAGAGAGCCCGAGGTGGGGCTCGATCCCAGGACCCTGAGATCATGACCTGAGCCGAAGGCAGAGGCTTGACCCACTGAGCCACCCACGCACCCCATTTGTTCTTATTAAGTAGGATTTGTCAGTTTCTAGAAGTAATTTAAGATGGAAGTTTGTACCTTTTGACCATCTTCACCCAATTCAAAAGGTGCAAGTATGTCAAAAGTTGCAAACTTTTACTTGCAAGATAAATATGTTCTGGGAATATAACATATAACTTAATGAGTATAGTTAACAATACTGAAGAGTATATTTGGAATTTGCTAGAAGACTAGATTTTAAAAGATCTTATCAGAAGAAAAAAATTGTGACTATGTGAGGTGATGGACATTCACTAAAAACTTGCTGCGATGATCATTGCAAGGTTATAAGGCAATTACATTTCAATAAGATGGGGGGATGGAAGCAATTTAAAGATATGCTCTGATGACTTAGGGAAAGACAAGATAAACAGGTGCCTGAGTTGGGGCCCATGAGAAAGGGACTCCAGGTTTGTATTCTTTTTAAGATGTTTTCCAAATTTTCTGGGGCAAATCTTCACTCTCACTCCCAAGTAATTAGTGTCACATCTAGCATGAGTGAGCATAAAGGTATACTTTCCCACAAAAAAGTGTAATAAATATTTTGATAGGAATCCTATTCTTTGCTAAATTTGTGCTATAAAGTAGATCAACAAATATTTAAGTCAAATCAACAAGTATTTAATGAGAGTATTATGGTGGAATATTCAATCACTTAAACTATAAATTCAGCTTTCTTAAAAATAACCTCTACTTTTAACATTTCCTTTCACTGAAAAATCAGTCCAAGCAAAATGGTAATTGACTTACAAACTTTTAACTGAACCGGCCAGAATGCTGTCCTTTTTATGCCATCTCTTCAACTTAATCTTCTTCTGCTGTTCTATTTATATGCTAAAAGAGGGTATTGAGCCAATCAATGAAATTTTATGACACGGTGTTCCTGAACCGCCTAGATCACCACCTGAATTCCCCACTGCACCTTTCACATGTGCTCAGGCCCCAAGTCCCTCCGAGGACATATTAGTCAGCTGCTTCCGTAACAAAACACCAGACACTGAGTGGTTTAAGCAACAGACATTTCTTTCTCCCAGTTCTGGAGGCTGGAAGTCCAAGATCTGGGCACCGGCAGGGTTGAGTTCTGTGGAGAGCTTTCTTCCCAGCTTGCAGATGACTGGCTTCTCACCGTGTGCTCACAGGGCAGAAAGAGAGACCGCCAGCTCTCTGACTTCTCTTCTAAACAGACACTAATCCCATTATGAAGGCCCGCCCTCTCCTGACATAATATAGATCTACTTAATCTCCCAAAGGCCACACCTCCAAAAGAAAGGGGAGAGGGTGAGGAGGATGCACAATTCAGTCCGTAGGAGGGGAGATGCAAGATCCAGACAAAGAGCCTCCAAGGGATGGTACCTGTTCTGGGAGACCTGACTAAAGTCGGCTCTTTCCTTATCCCCCAGCTCTCCTGGGGCTTCTTCCAGTCTGGGAACAAAGAGTAAACGTGGTAACTGCTGAAAGCTCATTTCTCAGGATCACTGAATGAATGAACATCATTGTGTAACCCCGAAGGATGTTTTCTACCCTGAAGTGTAACTTTGCACTTAAACAATTACATCCTTGAAATGATGCTTATGGACAGTGAGTTTTCCTGAAGTGACATCTCTAAGGAGAAACCAAATGCCTAGGTAAGAGTATGACTTTCTTAACTAATCTTACTTTTTTTAAAGTATTTTTACTTTTCTTGACTTAGAAATGGATAGGGTAAATTTTCACAAACCTGAAGAACAATTCAATTTATGATTTCTACTAAAACCCTACTGTGTTGAAAAGAGAAGTGAATTATGAGTATCCAGGCAAATCATTTCTGTGAAAACTCAGTTTCAAAAAGACACTGAATTTCATTCATGATTTATCCTTTAAAGAAAGGAAAATATAATTATTAACCATAGAGATTAACTGGAAAGGTTGTCTGTTCTGTGCTTTATTCTGTATAAAATGCAATGTAATTATGACTTCTGTTGTAAATTTCAGTAAAGCATGATTTAATACTACAGCAAGGGTGCCATTAAAATGTGAATATTAACTTTCCAACAACTTCTAGAAGTTAAAATGGAATCTGTTTGGCAATCACATGGCATTTTGACACCAATGAAAATATTTTATGTAGTTATGTAAGCAATAAAAATAAATGTTTTGTAAAAATTTATCCAGAAGGACTTATAACTAGGAAAAACAATCATAATTAACAAGATCTCATAAAGTGCTCAGCAGCCAAAGATAACTTTTAAACCAACTGAAGGTGATGAGGTCATTGCTGGTCCTAAGTTCATAAGATCTGACCACCTGTAGAGATTTTCTTTAGAGCACTTAAAAGAGTTAATTTTCCAACTATGGACAAGCTGGGAGAGTCTCCCTCTTTTAGGTGACCTTCTATCGTGCCAAAGTAACGGAACTGAACGCACCCTCCCTCGGCTTCTCGAACAGCTGTTCCTGTGGTACAGGAGTAAATGTGTAAACCCTACCAGTGCCAGCTGGAAAAAAGACAAGAATCTCCTATTTCTGAATGTATTATGGAGCCTAGATTTTGTTTCCAGGATAAAATGTGTTCAAAAGCAACCAAATTTAAGAAGAGGGTTGTGAAATCATCCAGTGGATGAGTAACCATCCTGACAGTTCAACTGGCTGAGGCAAGCAAAGCTGTCTGGTTAGGAAGCATCCCGCTTACTGTACTGACCATGCTGTATTAGAGGGAATCTTTCCTATGCTTTTAACTGAGATCATTATAGCATGAGAATATTAACAACAGCAACATCTTGGGCGCCTGGGTGGCTCAGTCAGTTCAGCATCTGCCTTAGGCTCAGGTCATGATCTCAGAGTCCCAGGATCAAGCCCCACATCGGGGGATGGTGGGGGGGAGCCCTCGCTCAGCAGGGAGCCTGCTTCTCCCTCTCCCTGTGCTGCCCTGTTTGTGCTCGCTCACACTCTCTGTCAAATAAATAAATAAAATCTAAAAAAAAAAGGCAATAACAACATCAGATGTACAAAAGCAATATTGTGTAGATATGTTTTTTCTCAATGTGAACATCACTGATCACTAAATTTCTAAAGCCTATTGAGGATTTTGGAAGTCAAATAATAATGATTATGACGATAATAACAGGAGGCATTTTGTTAACTAAAACATGCTTATCTTTTAACTCTACTTTAGTAAAAGTACTTAAAATTAACTTCTAAGTCTAAACAAATAATAAAAATATATAATTTTTAAAGATTTTATTTTTAAGTAACCTCTATACCCAATGTGGGGCTTGAGCTCACAACCCCAAGATCAATAGTTGCATGCACTCCTGAATGAGCCAGGTGTCCCTAAAAATATTTTTTATTAATGTGTCATAAGGGGAGAAGAGGGAGAAGAAGGCTCCCTGCTGAGCAAGGAGCCCGATATGGGGCTTGATCCCAGGACCCTGAGATTGTGACCTGAGCCGAAGGCAGGCACATGACCGACTGAGCCACCCAGTCTTTCACTTAATTATATGTAAGTTTCCTCCGTATCTTTTCATGGCTTGATAGTTCATTTCTTTTTAGGGCTCAAAAATATTCTATTGTCTGGGGGCACCTGTGTGCTCAGTTAGTTAAAGCATCTGCCTTGGGCTCAGGTCATAATCCCAGGGTTCTGAGATCAAGCCCCACACTGGGCTCCCTGCTCAGTGGGGAGTCTGCTTCTCCCTCTGCCCCTTCCCTCACTCATTTTTTCTCTCTCTCTCCCTCAAATAATTAATAAAATCTTTAAAAGAAAATCTTCTATTGTCTGGATGTGTCACTGTTTTATTTATCCATTCACCTACTGAAGGACCAAATAATCTTGGTTGCTTCCAAGTTTTGGCAATTATGAAAAAAGCTGCTACAAACATCTTTGTGCAGGTTTTTACATGGATATAGCTTTTCAACTCATTTAAGTAAATACCACGGAGCATAATTATTGGGTTGTATGGTAAGAGTATATTTAATTTTGTAAGAAATCACCAAACTGTCTTCCAAAATGGCTATTCCACTTTGCATTTCCACAGCAGTCCATGAGGTTCCTATTGTCTACATGTTCACCAACATTTGGTGTTGCCAGTGTTCTGGATTTGGGCCATTCTAATAGGTAAACCATTGTATCATATTGTTTTGAAATTTCCTAATGACATATAATGTTGAGTGTATTTTCATATCCTTTTTTGCAATCTGTATTATTTATTTGGTGAGATGTCTGTTCGGAACTTTTGCTGAATATTTAAATCTGTTTTTTTTATTTTCTTTTTTTGAGTTTTAAGAGTTCTTTATATGTGTTGGGTAACAATCCTTTATCAGATTTGTCTTTTGCAAATACTCTCTCCCAGCTTGTGTCATAGTATTTTAAGTGTAATGATCAACCCTGAAGGATGGATGCTTTATGGAAACAAACAAAAAAACATTTAGAAAGAATTCTTTGGTTGTAAAAATTTAGACTCACTTTTAAAGATGCACTGAAAATGGACTATGTTAGGTTTATGGGCTATCTCACTGACTACTAAACTATGGTGGAATTAACTGAAATCTCCCAAAGAGTCTCCTTATATCCAGAGGAGATTGGAATCTAGTCAAGATTGGTGCCAGTCTTGGATTCATGGAGAGCTCCAGCAGCAACTTGTGGTTTCTGTTAAAATGCACCCAGGCTTAGATGGGACAAGAACCTGTTAAAATAACTTTCCAAAAAGAAAACAAACCAAAAAAGCAAGGATATTATCTTTTATAGTGCAAGAGACTTGGACCAAAGCCTTTTTAAGATTAAATATATCTCTTGTTACAATATGCTATTAAATCTGTTGTCTCTGAGAAAAATGAATTCTCACTAGGAAGATGAAATCAAAATGTCTAAGCATTTGATCCTACTACCATACCAGCAAAACCACTAGCACTACCCCTAAAATAACAAATCTAAAACACCTCTGAAATAAGAAAGCAGTACTGTAATATACCAGAAAATGCCTGGAATCCCCATGGATCAGTGACAGTTTTACTGCATACAAAACTCACTCTAGTTTGGGTCAGCTAAAGGGGATCCATTACAGGATAGCTAATGGGTATCAGAGCAGTTGGGAGGGCTGAAGAAGATCAGCTCTGGGCTGGACTTCTGGTAACATGTCGTAAAGCCACATTACAGAACTGAGCTTCTGGACCTGCCAGAAGGAATTGGCTGCTGTTGCTGGCTCCAGACCCAGACCACCTATGCCACCACCCACGGCAGCAAAATAAAGATGTGCCCTGCCTCTCAACACCTACAAAGCTAGAGCCCTAATGCTGAGACCCTCGCCACAATTGTTGCAGAAAATCAAGCTCCCCTACAACTCAGCTTGCCTGCCAAAGTAACAGAGACAAGAGAAGTCAGCCTCTGCTTCAGAGTGTTCCACCTGTGCCTTCTAAAGCTCACGTGTTGTAAGTGATCAGTGGAACCTAGATCACATCCAACACTAGAGCATCAAAGGAGTCTAAAAAATGTAGTTTTGGGGTGCCTGGGTGGCTCAGTGGGTTAAGGCCTCTGCCTTCGGCTCAGGTCATGATCCCAGGGTCATGGGATCGAGTCCCGCATTAGGCTCTCTGCTTGGCAGGGAGCCTGCTTCTCTCTCTCTCTCTCTTTCTCTGCCTGCCTCTCTGCCTACTTGTGATCTCTCTCTCTGTGTCAAATAAATAAATAAAATCTTTTTTTTAAAAAAAAGTAGTTTTGAGGGTTCCAGCCTCAGTATTTCAAGAAGGCCTTCTAGAAGAAAGATGGAAAGGATACTCAGTGAGGTGATACACCATCCCACCCATCCTGAAAAGAGAGTAGAAAGCATATAATTGTTCAAGGAAAACCAGGGCAATTCCAGAAGAATAAGTGTTGAGGCTATGGACACAGTTTATTGGAAAGAATCATGGAGCAACCACCAGAGCGGTTGATTTCCATCTGGAGTAGAAAACACGGATATGCTGTAAATGTTGGGCCAGAGGCCAAGCTCAGGAGGAGGAGGGAGCTCTACTTCCCTAAGACAAGCTTACTGGGATGCCCTGTCTGGCAGCTAAACACCCCCTCTTCTACAATCCCTGTTGCTGACTCTGGTGTACATAATACCTTCACAGGCAGGCTGACCCAACCTGAACTACAAAGATAGCCATGCAAGCAGAAAGTAAACGTCTGAAGTACGCAAACACCATGAAAGGGTAACATACAAGCTAAGGAATGTCACTAAGGGAGAATTTATGCAGCAAACAAATGGAAACTTTGAAAATAGTACAACTGAAAACCACAGAGAGATGAGAATGGACACTGTATCCATGAAACAAAATACTGTTTTTAAGAACCCCAGATTAGAAAAAGAGAAAATGCTTACCAAATAAAAATCTTAATAGGTAAGCCAAAAAGCATAATATATTCATCCTCGCTGGAAGCCTAAATTGTGCTCAGAATGACAGAGATGGTGTCATAGGTGCTGTGGTCCACCACCCAGATCCCTGCCAGGGACCCACACATTCTGCCACCTGCTGGCGGCTGGCAGCTCACAGCCAAGTCCCTCTCCAGGAATTACCCTTGGGAAAGAATTGCTTTGCCCAAGTTTATGTCCTTTCCCCAAAGGCACACAGGCCCCCTTGCTTGGATTCAGGACAATCTGAAGGGTCATCCCAGCCCCGAAGCTCCCTGAACAGTCAGGTGAGGCCTTTCTTACAACTGCAACACAGTTCAACTCTCCTTTCACCCTACGCTCCTTATCTTTCCCTCCCAGACATTGTCTCCGAGGGAACTTAAGCAATAAGCCTCCTATCTGCAGATCTCCATCCCAGCATCCATTTCCAGGTAGCCCAATCTAAGGCAGATAGAAAGAATAAAAACAAAGAGACCTGAAGACATCGAGTGCATCTCCATCTATAGGATTGCAATTCCAGCAGACAAGAACAGAGAATGGAAGGGAAGGAAAAAACAAAGAACACATAAATAGATTTCCCAGAATTGATGAAAGAAAGATACTGATCATATTGAAAAAGTCCACCAACAAGATAAAAAGAAAATTTATATATATAAAATATATGTTATATATTATATATGTTGACTTGCCTGGGGCCGCCTTGGTGGCTCAGTCAGTTAAGCATCTGCCTTCGGCTCAGGTCATGATCCAAGGGTCCTGGGATGGTGTCCTGCATCAGACTCCTTGCTCAGTGGGGAGCCTGCTTCTCCCTCTGCCTGCGGCTGCCCCAGCTTGTGTCTCGGACAAGTGAATAAATAAAACCTTAAAAAAAAATCTAATGACCTAGTTAATAAGTTAATAATGACCTAGTTAATAAGTTAATAAGTTAATGACCTAGTTAATAAGTTAATAATTAATATAGTGACATCTATACTTTGAAACCAGAAAATGAACTTTTCTTACAGAGTATTTTCTTAGCACAACACATAAATCAGAAACTAAAAAAAACAGATTTAATCATTTTTAAATATCTGCAGAGTAAGAGATATTATAAACAAAACAAAAAGGCAATAGCAAGCCAGAGTAAAGTAATCACCAACACGCCTCAGTGTGTTTTGTGTTTTAGCCCAGCACCTATATCAGCACTATGGTTTTGCTCTTGGGGTACCATTCTGGCTATCTGGTGGTGATGAGACCTCCCTCCAGGCCCCAAGACAGGTGTGAGGAAATCAATTCATCATATACCTGGCCACAGGATCAATTCAAGCATGAGCATAGGACCCATTTGGGGCCAGTAAGAAGGAGTGAATGACAGGACTTGAGTGCAAGCGACTGAAAAAGACTCTGCCACAGAATTTATGGAGTGAAGCTGTAAGATGCAGCCATCCTGGCATCAGAGCGAGGGCTAGCCTGAGGCAGAGCTGAAGAAACAGAACCCAGGAATGAGTCCCAGAGACATACAGTGGTGCCTAAATAGATTAGACAGAAATAACCAGGATGCTCAATGTCTTTAAATGTATTGAGATGGGGTAGAGTCAGGCAGGGGGTAAACAACTAGAAAAGACTTTGAGGCTGAACTGTGATATATAGATAACTATGCAAATGAAAGGGCAGTTATTACTAGGTGTTGTGGGTTCAATCACATTCTCCAAAATGATATGCTGAAATTCTGAATATATGTATATTATGCATATATACATATATGTATATGTACATGTGTATGTACATATGCACACACACACATATATACACACACACACACAAACACACACACACATATACATGTGTCTTTATTTGCAAAGTGTCTTTGCAAATGTAATCAAGTTAAAATGAGGTCATACTGGATTAAGGTGGGCCCCAAACCCCATGACTGGTGTCCTTATAAGGAAAGAGGTTTGGGGGAAGAAAAGATACACTGGAAAGAAGTCCACATGAAGACCAGGGCAGAAATGGGAGTTATGCTGCTGATGCAAGACAAGGACGGTCAGAGATTGCTGTCAACCAGCAGAGGTTAGAAGAAACAAGGAAGGATTCTTCCCTATAGCCTTCATAGGGAGCCATGGCCCTTCTATCACCTTGATTTCAGACTTCCAAAACAGAGAGGATAAACTTCTGTTCTTTTAAGCCATCTAGTTTGAAATAATTTGTTATGGCAGACCTAGGAAAGTAAAACAACAGATGATTATTAACTTTAAGGAAAAGCAAAGAGTTGTGCAAGGAAGTAACAGGTATAATACAGAAATCAGGTCCAGATACCATTTCTATAGACAGAATTATGTAAAAATCAATCAATCAATCACAATATAACTGTATAGGGACGAGAGGGAGAGGGGGCCTGGCAATTACATTTGTTTACGGGTGGCAGGAGAATCAAATTCTTGCCTTCTATCATGTGAACTTTACCTTCTATCATAAGAACTCAATAGATTATGTGAAAATTGAGAAATGAAGGAATATTGTTATAAGCTTCGTATATAGAGATATGGATAAATGGCCAAAGAAGCAGATAAAAGTTGAAAATGGTCATTTCTGGAGAATGAGACATGAGAAATTAGATCTTGGTATACTAGACTGGACTGCTTTTCATAACTCATGTAGCACTATTTGGCCTATTAAATTATGCATGTATCAACTTTAATGGAAATAAAAACAAAATTCAAAAGGAATAAATAGGCAAAAATGAACAGACAGTTCACAAAGGAAGAACTTCAAATGAAGAACATATGAACACATGCCTAAACTCAATGACAACCAGGCCAATTCAGTTTAAAATAAATTTTAAAAATAAGTCTAATAATAATAAATCAAATATTAAGCCTCCCACCAACTAAGCACAATTAGTTTGGAAAGAAATTTGAAAATGTTTAGTAAAATTGAAAATGTGTATACAACACTGCTAATCCATTCTGGCTTGGATCCCAGGGAACTTTTGTACAGGATCAGAAAAAAAGCTTGTTTGAGAAAGTTAATCACAGTGTTGTTTAAAATAATGAAAATCTGGAGAGAATTAAATGTTTACCAATAGATATTTATCCATTCCAGATAGGATATTTTATATTTACATATAATGCTATCTGGCAATGCAAAGGAGTAAACTAACTTTATATATACGAAGACACGGAGTGAGAATTTTCAGTGAAAAAGAAATGGGAAGAACAGTTTGTCCAACCTATTACCAGCGGAACAAATTTGAAAACATACTAGCCATTCACTGTCATGAATATCTGAATGTAAAAACAAAAACATTGATTGGAGGGATACACACTAAATTCATGAGAGAAGTCGGGTTGGAGAGAGGTTTACAGAATGGAACTGAGGGTGAATACAGAAAAAACATCCACTTCATCTGTATTATGTTAGTTCTTATATTTAAAAACTCTTAAGGATAGGAAATTGGTTCTGCAGATTTTGGGTTTGTGAGTCTCCATAACCATGTGAGATAATTCGTTATAATAAATATTACATTTGGGGCGCCTGGGTGGCTCAGTGGGTTAAAGCCTCTGCCTTCAGCTCAGGTCATGACCCCAGGGTCCTAGGATCAAGCCCCACATTGGGCTCTTTGCTCAGCGGGGAGCCTGCATCCCCCTCTCTCTCTGCCTGCCTCTCTGCCTACTTGTGATCTCTGTCAGATAAATAAATAAAATCTTTTTAAAAAAATAAATATTACATTTAACACAATTATTAAATAGTAATATGTAGTATAACATGTATTTTAAAAATAAAATAAACACTCTTAAGGAAATGAGAAAGTACTATTAATTATCAATTCTGGGTGATAGGTACTCAGGTTTTTAAAAAATGGTATCTACCTGTATTTTTATTACTCAAATTTTAAAAACTAGATGTAAAAATGTTTTATTGGGAAAGTACAAAAATTGACTCAAAAAGAGTGCAAGTGCCTGAAGAATCTAACAATCTATAGAAGATGCCCCAAAACAGAAGAGAATCATCCACTAAAAAAAAAAACAAAACACTAAATCCATCCAATTTTATGTGTGCGTTCTACCAAATGTGCCAGAAACAATGTCCTAACTCATCCTGTGATGACAGCATAATCAAAACAGAGCTAGATTATCAGCACTCCAAATTCAGCAGGATATTAAAAGAAAAATCATCTTGCTTGAGTGAGACTTATAAAAAGTGCCTTCATGATTCAACATAAGGAAGGTAATTTTTATCATATGCTACAGTAAAAAATAAAGTGAGAAAAAAAATTTTTTTTTAATACACAGGTTTTATTATTGCGTTTGCCTTCTTTTTAGAAACTCAGGGCTAATCAAAACCGCCTGGGGTTTCTGGGATCCCACGGTCAGTCTCTTGATCGAAGATGGGTTCTCAATCTCTTCTTCTACCTCACAGAGAGTAGATTACTCTTCACCTGTACATAGGATCCCATGTATAGTTTCAGTAACTTTTTCAGTCTCTGCATTCTAGGAAGTCTAAGTTTACCCATTGCATTACTGAGAGATTGAAGATCTCCTCTTGTTTACTTTTCTCAACCATATTTCTCATAGTTTCCAAGCTGAGGTCGAAGTCTGGATAAGTGACACTTTCAAAAAGTACAGATGGTGCAGTGAGTTCAGGGACCCCTGGACACCGCGGTCGGGCACTCCTCCCCAGCCCAGCTGACCTCCGATCGCCGGCCCCACCTGGGAGCACACTTCCCACGGGATGACTGAGCATCCCCCGCCAGAGGGGCTCGGGAGCGGATGGCCACTCCCGCCAGCCCGGGAGGCGGTGGGAAGCGCAGAGAACCGGGCGGAGAGGCTGCAGCGGCCACCCCCACGCCGCCCGCCCGCCAAAGTGAGAAAAAATTTTAATCTCAAGCTCAAAACTTAAAGTTCAATTGATATTTTAAAAAGTAAAATTTAGTGACCATATGTATTTTTTCAATTCTTTGCAAACAAGAAATAGAAGAAAACTTTTGAATATAAAGGAAAAAACACTCCCCTTAATCAAAAACAATCGAGGATGCCCTGCATCAAGGGCTAACCTGTAAAATAAAATAAATTTAAATATTCTAAATAAGAAGGCAAAGGTCAGCATTTGCAGACTACAAAACCGTTTACTTAGAAATTCCAAGAACGTTTACCTACAAACTGTTAGAAATAACAAGCCCGGAATCCTCTCTCCGCCTCCGGCGCCCCGGCCCTACTGCTCCGCCCCCATTGCCCCGCCCTCCACTGCCGGGCCTGCGCGCGCGGAATTTGGGCGTCTGCGCGTGGGACGGAGGGAAGAAAGATGGCAGCTCCGAGCTTCCCCACGCCGCTGCATGGGCGCGTGGGCCACGGCGCCTTCACCAACGTGTACGAGCCCGCGGAGGATACGTTCCTGCTGCTGGACGCGCTCCAGGCAGCAGCTGCCGAGCTGACAGGGTGCGAGGAGGACGCGGGTCCCCGCCGGAGAGGGCTCGGGCGTCCTGGAGAGGCGGCGGCGAGGGAGAGCCCGGGAAAGAGGGGATGCTGTCAGCCCCGAGAGGAGGCGGCGGTGTCCGCAGACTTGGCGACCGTGGATGCCAGAACGCCGTTACAGAGGATCTTCCTTTAGATACCTGTAATGAGCGGGCCAGGGATCTCTCTACTTTTGCCAAGGTGTTGCTTTGGTCTCGGGAGCTCCACAGCTCCTTACTACGCCAGCGTGTATCTTTTCCACAAGCCCCCGAGAGCAGTGATGTGATAACACGTTCAAAAACCAACTATTCCGAAAACGTGGCTTATTAATATAAAATTTTTTCGTAAGTATTAAAAGTTGTGTGGCATTTAATTTACTCAGTATATAAAAGCACCCTATAGTAAGGGAAGGGCACAAAAATGAAGTGAGGTTGTGAGATCATGGCGTGGATAAGTATTTTGAAACCCACTGAACAGCATATTCTGCCCTGAACAACTAGCCAGTTAGCCGCGTGTGGCTACCGAGCCCTTGAAACGTGGCTAGTGCGACTGCAGAGCGTAATTTTTCATTTAACTTAAAATTTTAAATAGCTACAGAGCTAGCAGCCTATGGAATTTTCCCTAGCACTTTGTAAGTAATAAAATTGACTTGTTGAAGTGCCCCCCCATAAATTTTAAATGACATTAAAAGAATGAATACCTGCATTGTTATTTTTTTAATGAAAGGAATTGGAGTAATTAGATTTATTTAAAGATCAAGACTTGAAATTGGTTATCTCAAGATGAAACAGCAGTCAGGCTTCATAGGTCTGTATTTCTGTATTGTGTTTCTCTCTCTTAAACCTGGTCAGATTTTTCCATATGTAAAATGCCCCAACGCTTATTAAGCCAGCTTTTCATTGTAAACGATGGAACGTTGGGATTTACTGGAATGTAGAACCGTATATTTCTTTTTCTAATTTGTCTTTTAGTCTCAAGATACCCCAGAAAGA
The DNA here is from genome assembly GCA_024510155.1 of Gulo gulo luscus. Lineage (NCBI taxonomy): Eukaryota > Metazoa > Chordata > Mammalia > Carnivora > Mustelidae > Gulo > Gulo gulo. The sequence continues at coordinate 99,955 of JAJHUB010000232.1, forward strand.
TTTACAAGCACCAATTGCATTGCAAAGTATGCTGTGAAAGGAGCTGATTTTGTTATAAAGTCAGATTATTTCTGTTCTTGGGATTCTGTTTATGAAAGCATGATAGTTATTTTCAAATAAAAGCCTTCTGGTAAGGTTCAACAGACCTTCCCGCAGAATAATAAAGTTTTGTCAGATAATGTGGATTGATTCCAAAAGTTAGAAGCTGCTAGAGTTTATTTTTGGATAGTTGTTTGAGGCGTTAGTAGCCAGCAAGACCTAAATCCCATTAAACCCATTTCTGTGATGGAGAAAACTGGTGCTTTTGATGCATATGTAGATTATAGGCAGGGAAGTAAATTTAATTGAAGGATAAAATAGAGTGTAATAAAGAATTATTCAAAAGCATTTTAAAGTTATACTAATATTCTAAGATCAGATTCTGTGAGATTTTCTCAGTTCAGTGTACAGCTGTACAAATAACGAATTTCTTTTCCTGCTCTAAATCTATTAAGAGAAAGGGGGAATTTTTTTTCTCTAGGATATACTAATGGATTTGTGAATGTTACATACTTTTAGATGATGGAGAAAACATCATAAATAAATAGTATCATAACTAACCCTATCATTTTAGGGAAGTACTAAACTACTAAACCCTTGTGAGAAGGGGTGATGTTTTTCATATTAATATTTTCAACCCTCAACCTAATTCCATAGTTTTATGTAATGTTTTATAGTAATGAATTGGAAGCCATCTATTTTATGGACTTTAATTACACACCCCAAACAATTCTGAGTTAAACAGTATTAAATGAGCACAAAGTGGTTTATAGTGTGTTTATAAATTTCTTTTGTATTTCCATGTATTTGCAGATGAGTGATGCTGGAGAAATACACATTAAAAGTAGACTGAGCGTCATTTTCTGTGATGTATATTTTTATCCTACTATACTCATTTATTTTATTTTGCTTTTTTAGAGTGGAAATATGCCTTGAAGTAGGATCAGGGTCTGGAGTGGTATCTGCATTCCTAGCCTCTATGATGGGTCCTCAAGCTTTGTACATGTAAGTATAAGTATATCAAATTCATCCACATCTTCCACTAAGAAATTCACTAGGGGTATGACTGCCTGAATGAAATCATTTTTGTAAATGAAATGAAAGGGTCTACCTAAGTGTAGGAAGGACTCAGATTATAAATTATTCTTCCCTAAACATTTTAACTGCATGTCCAAAACCGTTCCATCATACTACATAATTATAGAAGCAACAAAATAATTTTAGGGTATTTCTAAATTTGAAATTTTTTAGGTAAATAGTCTGATTACCAGAAAAAATTGAAAATTAAATTTTTAAGAAAATTTGAGAATATAGAAATATATAGAAGAAAATAAAAATCACTTCCAATTCTACCACACATGGTCCAAGTGTGTTTCTTTCTTTTTTTCCCACTTCCTATGTTTTTAATATTGCGTCATGACTATTTTTCAAAAATTCCTTTTAAATTTCACTTTTGTGGTGGCATAGTATTCATTAGATTCATAATTTAATTCCTTCAGATGTGTATGCATGTATGTATAGTTTCTACTCTTGCACATTATATCAATATAACAATCTTTTTCATTAATATAACATCTTATTGCTTTTTCCTTCACCATTATTAAAGCATTTTCATTTTTTTCTAAATCTGCTTTGTAAAAAAGCAGTGGAACATTTAAAAATTTTTCAGTAATAGGTTGCCTCATGGTCGTAAAATACAGTTTTCTTTCTTTTCTGTTTCTAGGTGCACTGATACCAACCCTGAAGCAGCAGCTTGCACTCTGGAGACAGCACACTGTAACAAAGTCCACGTTCAGCCAGTAATTACAGACTTGGTGAGCTATTCATCCTTGTCCAATAATAGTTAATTTCCTTTTCAGATAGGTTAAGGTTAAGATGATTAGGTCAAAAAAGCTTGAGTGATAAATTAATTAACTTTTAATCCACTAAATAGTGTACCCCATAATTTACAAAGTAAATTCTTTTTTTAAAAAATTTTTTTTTAAGATTTTATTTATTTATTTGACAGACAGAGATCACAAGTAGGCAGAGAGGCAGGCAGATAGAGAGAGCGAAGAGGAAGCAGGCTCTCTGTGGAGCAGACAGCCCGATGTGGGGCTCGATCCCAGGACCCTGGGATCATGACCTGAGCCGAAGGCAGAGGCTTTAACCCACTGAGCCACCCAGGCGCCCCTACAAAGTAAATTCTTAACTGATGTAATTCATCTTGTCCAAAATTCAAAGGAAATTTCTACTGTCTTGGAAGGATCAGTCATCTTTTGGTCAGAAGTGACAGAGAATCCAGTTTAAACTGGCTTAAGTAAAGTGTGTGGCTTCAGGCATAGCTGGCTCCAGGAACTCAAATGCTATAACAGCCATCTTTTTCTTAGCTCTGAACTTCTCTGTTGGCTCTATTTCTAGGTAGTCTTTTTCTTCTTGGTAAGAAGATACGTGCATGTCTATTTCTCACTTCTCAGCAAACATCTCCCTTATCGTTCCATGGAAAGAAACTCTTTCTATTTAGTTAGTCTTACAAGCCCCAGAATGAGTATTGCTTGGATCATCTTGGATCATATGCCATCTCAAAATCTCTCACTGTGGCCAAAGGGGTTTAGGCTTGAATAATAGTCTCACCCAGGACAGCTGCATTGGGATAAGCCCTACCCAAGCTAAATGGATTGAAAATGAGAGGATAGAGAATTTACCCATTAGAGATCAAGGAGATGAAATCAGAAGAAAGAGGGGAATGAGACCTTGACAGGTAAAAAGACATGTCACAGTTACAGAACCATCATTTTAACTTACACATCTGTTTCCCAGTCGCAGTTTTCCTTACCCATACTGCAATGATTATTAATATATAGTAACTCAGAACCATTTTTTTAAAAGATTTTATTTATTTATTTGACAGAGAGATAGAGAGCACAAGTAGGCAGAGCAGCAGGCAGAGGGAGAAGGAGAAGCAGGCTCTCTGCTGAGCAGGGAGCCCGACATGGGGCTCATTCCCAGGACCCTGGGATCATGACCTGAGTCCAAGGCAGCTGCGTAATGACTGAGCCACCCAGGCACCCCCACCTCAGAGCCATTATAAACAATTACAAAGCAAATTCTTTTTTAGTTTCCCTTCTCAACATTTCTGGAAAATTGCCTTCTGGACTTTTTTTTTTTTTTTAACAATGTGAGAAACTTAATTTCTTTATGTAATTGAAAATTGGTTATTTCAAATGTATTTCCTCATACTGCAGTATCACTACCAAAAGGAACAGCAGATAACTAGTCATCTTCCTACTTGCAGACAAAGGTATTCCTGAATCACTTCCCTCAAAAATGTTACTTTTCACTTTTTAAATGAGTAGAGAAAGAAGAGGTACCTCTGTAACACCTCCTCAAAGATACTATTCACGTGTTCTCTTTGAACTTTATAGTTAACAGGCCTATTTTTTTTTTTTGAAGATTTTATTTATTTGTTTGACAGACAGAGATCACAAGTAGGCAGAGAGGCAGGCAGAGAGAGAGGGGCTCGATCCCAGGACCCTGGGATCATGACCTGAGCTGAAGGCAGAGGCTTTAACCCACTGAGCCACCCAGGCACCCCAGTTAACAGGCCTATTAAGATGACAAACAGAAATGCTTTTAGAAACTGGGATAAAATGGAAGTTGTAAGGCAGTGTTTCATACCAGTGATGTGCCCAGTATTGAGATGGTATGACTGAGTGTTAAATAACTTTGAATCACATGATGTAAAAGCTCTTTCCTCTCTAAACCTCCTTCAGCCATTTTTTTTTAAGATTTTATTTATTTATTTGACAGACAGATCACAAGTAGGCAGAGAGGCAGGCAGAGAGAGAAGGGAGGAAGCAGGCTCCCTGCTGAGCAGAAAGCCCGATGCGGTGCTCGATCCCAGGACGCTGGGATCATGACCTGAACCGAAGGCAGCGGCTTTAACCCACTGAGCCACCCAGGCGCTCCTCCTTCAGCCATTTTGATTACATCTGGGAGGGAGTAGGTTGGCTCTAGGGAGGGAAAGAGGAGATGGCATCAGGGAGAAGTACAAAAGAGGAAGATTTTATTTAAAAATCCGAAGCAAATATGGCAAAATAGTTTGTGAGGAGTACAAGGGCATTTATATTATTATTATTACTCTGTATATTTGGAAATATTTTATAATTAAATAGAATCTTAATGGGCACATATGGTATAACAATCAAATAATAACAATCATCCACACCACAAAAACTTATCAAATAATAACATTATTTAAGCCACAGAAACTTATGGACATACATTAGAACATGTGATAAATAAGAGTTAAAAATAAATTCTAAAATTTGCAATTTACATTAGGATTTTAAGTTAATAATTTTGCTAATGGGCTTTGAATCTCATGCAGTTTTTAATGTCCTTATGCTAAAATTGTAAGGGATGTTCTGCAGTTGTTAAAGCTATATAAATAAAACTTTAATCAATGATATTCTGAATTTCAGTCTTATTCTGGAAAGTTTTTTCTTAAGCATATAAACAGTAACAAACTTTACACTTATATTTACAAGTCTCAAAGAAATGTGTTAAGAGTCCTAAGTATGAAGAGTAGGTATTCCACTGAATTATAGTGTTTCACCAAGAACCTGATGCCCTAGATGCTAACATGGAAAAACAATGCTCCATTATTCTCTTTTCTGTTCTACTTGAGGTTTGGGTCAGAAGCCAAGAAGTACCAATATTGGAAAAGATATAAACAAGGTCTTATTTTAAAACCATTTTTAAAGGAAAAGTGTGCAACTTTCACGGAGGAGTAACACAATGCTTTGGGATTACTATGTCAGAGAGAGACACAGAGAATATGTTAAGAAAGGGGTTCAGAAGAGGTAGTAGAATTTTGCTATCTGTTCTCACTGACTCCTTGAGTCTCAAGGCTATAAGATAATAAACATTAAGGAGAAAAATCCAAGAGACAGACAAAACTGGGTAGGACACTGCATCTACATATTCAACTCAAGAGATCTATAATTCACACATAATACTTCACTCTTGACTATGATACTCTGACCACATTCTTCCTATTTCAATAATAACCATTTTACCCAGGTGATGGTAAGCAGTGATTTTATTTAACATGACTTCTTTTTGCCAATTAAACATTTGCAACAGAGATGATCAGCTGATCTTTCAAGTAAACTTGCTATCAGATATGCTAATATTTCCCATGTAATGGAAGACTGCAATAAAATTATTCCAAGTTCCAAACTTCCATACTTTTATAACTTGGGTACAGTTTTTTAAAGGTAACAGTGCTGTGGCAAACGGAACGTATTCACCTATTCCACTTCAGCCCATTATACTGAATTTTACTTAGTACTAAAATTATTAACTTGTACTTCTAAAGGCTGGAAAAAATAAGCTCCCCCAAATCTCTAATTTAGTGTAACTTTGGCCAGGAAGAATAGCAAAATTTGCTTACAAAGTTGAAAGCCTCCTACAACATTTTAAAATTTTTATTTTTTCCACCAGTCTTAAGTTTCAGAAATACTTATTTCTTCCCTCTCAATAGAGGGATAACTACCACTCTGCTTCATGCACGAGATAATCTAATTCTGTTTCTCTCAACTTCATACCCTCTAGTGACTCACTCAAATGGAGTAATAAGCTCACTGACAAGACTGCAATTCAAATATCACTAACAAACGGAAATTCTTCCACAGCAAAAGGTCAGTGCCATGAATTTAATTTTCTGAATTTCATAACCCTTGATTAATGGAGACACCTTAAATTTCAGTTTACACTCTTTTACATAGGATTTCAGAGCATGCTTCAAATAGCTTATGATAAGCTATATGAATAGTTTAGCCTCATTTTTACCATTAAAATAACCTACAAATATCAGAATACTAATTAATTTTGTTGTGATAACTAATAAATAAATCTTAAAATATCTGTAGATATAAATCAACCCTCTCAATTCTTTTGCCTCACTTGGACTCTTCTAGAACACAGGTCAACAAACCTAATGGGCTTTTTAGTATAATATAGTTGCACAGTGCTTTCACAAATTCCAATTCTGTAATTTAGGGTATTTCCATATTTATTTTTAAAAATATACAAAAAGATTATTAATATAAATATTTTCTCTCAAATATGTAATATTCTTATGTAAAAGAAAAGGTTTCCAAACATTTACAAGGCAATCTAAAGATAAGTAAACCTGATTTTAGGATCATTACATTAACCGAAATAATTTTCCAGAGAAGGTCCTATTTAAAAGTAATGCTCACTGGCCTCCTCCCATCAACACTTTAAGATGGCTCCAGATCCACAGTCCTTGTTTGATTTTCTTCAGGGATCACTTCCAATGGAAGGAAAAAATTTCAGAAAAAGGTCT
>JAJHUB010000233.1:0-105545 GCA_024510155.1 Gulo gulo luscus
ATTTTAAGACTTATAGTAAAACCACGGTAATCAAAGTCTTTGCCGTGAAGATAGATCAATGAAACAGAAAAGAGAGTCCAAACATAGACCAGTCACAACAGGTACTTTCGATTGTTTTTTGCCATAGTGTCGTCAGTTCAATGGGGAAAAGGAAGTCATTTAATTTTATTTTTTAAAAGAGTTATTTATTTATTTTATTTTTAGAGAGAGAAAGATCATGAGCAGGGAGGCAGGGGAGAGGGAGAAGCAGACTCCCCGCTGAGCAGGATGCCCGATGTGGGGCCGGATGCCAGGACCCAGGGATCATGACCTGAGTCCAGGACCATGCCCAACAGAGTGAACGAGCCAGGTGACCCAGGGGAGTCTTTATAGTGAATAATTCTGGGTGAATTGGATATTGAAGTGGAAACAAAACAGACCTTGACCCTTATCTCATTCTTTCCACACACATAAATTTGGGAAGGATCATAAGCCTAAATATAAAAGACTTAACCAACTTCTGTCACTCATCCTTTCCCTTTCATTCTGTTCAAATATATCTGAAGGGCGTTTTCATCAGCACAAAATTAAAATCAAATTAAAATTCTAAGCAATAGGAAAAACACTGACTAACTGAAAGTGTTCTTTCTTTTTTCAGTCTCATATTTGATGGTGTCTTTGAATGAAATATGGCATATGGGTAATGTGGAAAAATTTTAAAACAGAGAGAAATTAAAACACACATTCACTCACATACACTTAAACAGACCCCAGAATTCTGAGGTTTCTCTTGTTTCTCTGCTGTTCTTCAGCCTCCCTGCCTACCTTCTGCTACTGGATCTTTCCAAGGCACTTCCTGCCCAGAGCATTTCTATCAGCTGCTCATCCCATCCCGAGTGCCTTCTGCACAGCTTTCTCCAATTCTGTGGGACTCCACGCAGCCCCCCCTTTTCAGAGAGGCCTGCCCTTTGACCTTGTCCGATGCAGGTCCTTCATCCCCCATGCTGTTGTCCTTCATCCGGCATAAGCTCTTACTTTGTCTCTGTCTCTTCCCGGGTCCCCCGCTGTATCCCCAATGCCTGGTACTTTGCAGACACAAGAAGTATTGCTTGTCTGGATCAGTAGTGTTAGCTGAGGGCGAATACAGAAGCTGCTCCGTGTCATCCAGGAGAGGGCAGCAGGAAGTCCAGGGAGGAGCTCCTAGAGGAAGGCAGCTTGATCAGCTTTTGAGCAGGTAAAGCTGCTCAGCGGTGGAGCGAGTGCTTTCTTTGTAGGGCGTGCGCAGGCGGCGGCTTGGTGTTGTTGAAGGGTTCTTGCCCTGGATGTCAGGGTTGACCAGGTCATTGGGAAGGCCCCTTCCTTCCTAACATCTACGTTTGAGGACTATTCTCACGGTCTGTAGTTCTTCTCAACTGCAGATATGGCTCTTACCACTAGAGGGCACTAGATGATGCCTTTGAAGATAGTGCCCATCAAATCCCCAACAGTGAGAACACAGTTTTCTCTCTTTAAATTATTGAAATATAGTTTGATCTAGACAATGTTATGTCACTTTGACGTGTGCAACGTTACTGATTCAACAGGTCTGTACATTATTCAGCACTCTCCACAATACGTATATTCGCTTTCTGTCGCAGTACATTATTATGATATTATTGATATTCCTAAGGAACTTTTCCTTTTTGTGAGTTATTTATATAAGTGGAAGTATGTACCTCTTAATCCCCATCACCAGATTCGCTCCCCCCGCTTTCCCTCTGGCAATCACCATTCTGGGTTGAGGAGTCTATTTGGTTTTGTTTTTCTGGAGAACAGACTCTTTACGGCACTTATATCCCAAACACACACTTCAACAACAGCTTCACAAAACAGTCTTTAACTCTTACAGTATGTAATGCATGCTGCTATGTTCTGTTTAACTCTTGTCGTCTGCATTTTCTAAGCAAGGGATTTGCAGCCTAGTACATTGATTTTATGACATGGGTGGGTCACAATTCATTGTTTGAAAAGCACTGTTTTAGACAACAGAGCCTCTTCACCCTTGTAAAACTCCTCTGGTCAGGTTTCCTTGACAGTCTGGGCTTGTAGATAATTGTGTCCTTTAGTGCGTACTTAGTGTGTTTCTGTGCTGAGTTGCTGCCTTGAGTGGCCGAAGGTATTTGCTTCCTTACGGGTGTCTGCTGAGGTGGGCACATGGCCGTCTGTGGGAGACTGGTGGGGACATGTACAGGATTAGACAGACCATATTCAGGGCAGCAGTAAGCCTTGTCAGTGGATATGAAGAGAACATATGATATCTATCTGAGATGGATATCTGAGAACTTAGAACCTAGCTGGGTGAAAACACACCCAGACACATAGACACACACGGTTGCGCACTCCCTGCCTCTTTGAGCTCACTGATCAGGCAAATGGAAATGAGGTAGTGTGCTCAGAATAGCACTTAGGATGTTTCACGGTGTAAGTAAGAGAAGACCAACTCCATTTGATCGAGTTATTACATTTTTTAAAAGATTTCTTTGAGCGAGAGAGAGTAGTGGGGGGAAGGGCAGAGGGGGAGAGAATCCTGAAGCAGACTCCCCACTGAAGATGAAGTCCGATGCTAGTCTGGATGCCAGAACCCTGAGATCGTGACCTGAGCCGAAACCAAGAGCTGGCCACGCACCTCCATTTGGTTTAAATGGTAAAGATGTTTATTAATTCCCAAGATATCCATTGAAGGGCAAGGGCCAAAATGGCTTCACGTGGCCTTAGGGATCCAGGCTCCTTCCGCTACTTCTTGTTTTCCTAAGGCCGGTTCCTTACAGTTGGCAGAAGACCTCCACTGGGAAGCTGGGCTTTAGCTCCTGGTTTAGAACACTGAACCTTTGGTTCCTTGTAATGTAGACCGGGGAGAGTTTAGGCTACCATAGCATTTTCCAGATTATTTAGATCAGAGTTCAGGCTAGTGCACCATTTTCTAGGTTGTAGCTGGTGTGTTTATTGGTTCCTGGTTTTCCCAGTGTGACCTGCCTGAGGGATGTGGAAGGACTGGTACCTAATACAGAGCTGGGGGAAAGGCTTAGGTAATCATTCGTGAGTTTTAGGAAACAATCCTGGGTCTCCTTTCCTATGGACACAGAACTTGTGGTCGAGCAGAGTCATCTGACTGGCTCTTGCCAGTGAGTTTGCTGAGGGAATAAATGGTGGGAGGTCTTCTAGGTAAGGTATGAGGTGAGGTGCTGTGCTCTGTAGGGTCCTGGGAAGGGAGTTAGGCACATGAGCAAAGAGAGAGAAGAAATGGCCACGGCGGGGGGGGTGGGGGGGTGGTGATGAGGGGCCGTGTATGTGAGCACCAAGACGGATGGCTGAGTCTCCTGACATTTGTAATGGAGCACGAAATGGGCCTCTGTTGACCGTTGGAGGTAGCCGATTGTCCTCCTTGACCTGATTCCTGAGAACTGGACCTACTGACCTCGCCTCGCCTGCCTCCTTTCCTTCCTTCCAAGTCTGCAGTAAGCCTTGGCTACTGGCTTGACCCTTCCATCCAGCATTTTGTAAGATTGTCTAAGGAGAGGAAGCACCCAGAATTAACAGAGGCAAGTGACTCCCTCCCTCCCAACGTCCCCTCATCAGCCCAGAGGCCTGAGTTTTTAGGGATTCCTACTTCAAAGGAGAGTGTACACTCTCTCCAGTGGCATATGGAAGTGCTCATTTCCTAACATCCTCACCAACACAGGAGCCTTTTCATTGTGGTTCATCTGATATGTCAAAAATGGTATCTTATAGTAAATTTTTAAAATTTTATTCCTCTTATTTCAGGGCACAGGTTAAGGATCATTTATATATGTTTAAGAGCTATTTCCAGTATCGTTTCCTGTGAACTGTCCAAGTAAGGAATCACCTTTTTGGCCTTATTGAAGTGACAGTAACACTCTTAGGCTCTGCAAGCCCTTTCTATCAAGGGGGTGAAAGGATTTGAGAGGGGAGGGTGACTCATTCCCAATCAGATTGAGAACTTAGCCAAATGACCCCAAGTGCTCGGGCATGCAGGGAACCCTGGCCCTAAAGATGGAGCCTGTGGGTAGATGCTGTAAGAAATGCGAGGAAAGTTTAAAGTGGTCCCTGACAGTAAGGACATGCACCTTACTTTGAGCGGAGGGTGAACCGAGGCTTTAGGAAGATGAGGCCAGGCCTGCCTAAGAGGCATGAAGCCTCCGTCCCGGGCTTCTGAGGCAGCTTTCCTAACCAGAGGCAGGGACCCAACTTGGAGCCCCCACGAGCTGGGTGCCCCAGGCAGCGTGTCAGCGGCCTGCCTGCCTTCTCTCTCTGCTTGGGCTGGTATCTGCACACTGTGGCCCACTAGGAGAGTGCTTCCCAAATAGGGTGTGGTGAGCATCTTTAAAGGTTTTGTTTCAAAAACTTTGAAGTTTATTGTGGACATATTCTACAACGTACAATAGAAATGATTTTCTAGAAACGTAAAATGCAAGATAACCTAGAAACTACAAGCTCAAATTATTTATTAGGAGAATCAATAGACCTAGAACTCATGTATCCCATTGCAGTACGTTTCTAAATGCTACTCAAATTTTGTTCTTAAGATAGTTCTACTTTAAGCAACAGGACTTTTAGAACACAGATTTTGTATTCCTTTCCCCCTCTTTTATTTCCCATCTCCTTTACCCATGCTCCCCACCCTGGAGCTGAATAAGTCCATTTTTTTGGCAATGATTGCTCATGCCTTCCTCTCCTGCAGACGGTCTATCAGGGCAATTTATAAGCATAGAGGCTTTTACCCACACAGGGTAGAGAGGAAGGGAACATGGTAAGAAATACGGCTTTATTTTATTTTATTTCATTTTGCTTGGACATTTATCTGCCCCGTATTCTGAGTGCAAAATACTATTTCATCGTGATCTCACATTTTGAGGTTTAACTGAGTCCTAAGTAGTTTCCACCTGGCCATGAGAAAGCATATTTCGAAGAGGAACATTAAGATCTGATGTTTTGATGTAAAACACTTGTGTTTCCTATATACAATCATGGGACATTTTATTTTAATTTTTAAAGATTTTATTTATTTGTGTATTTATTTCTGTATTCATTGGAGAGGGAGAGCTTGAATGGGAGGACCAGAGAGAGAGGGAAAAGCAGGCTCTCAGCCGAGCAGGGAGCCCGATGCGGGGCTTAATCCCAGGACCCTGAGATCCTGACCTGAGCCAAAGGCAGATGCTTAACCGACTGAGCCACCCAGGTGCCCCAAGGGACATTTTAGTTCTAAGATCTTTAATTCCACCATTAAATCATTAAATAGATTGCACTCACTTTGGTTCCAGCAGCTTTAAGTAAAAAAAAAAAAAAGAAAGAAGAGAATGTGAAAGTCCTGATTTCTCCCATGAGTCCAGAGAAAAATCACTGACCCCAAGAAGAGAGCACAATCCTCATTTGCTCTTCTCCTGGGGCAGGCTCTGCAGGGATGCTTTCCGACCTCGCTGTCATGCATTAAAACGGAAACCAGAGAGGGGCGCCTGGGTGGCTCAGTGGGTTAAGCCTCTGCCTTCAGCTCAGGTCATGATCCCAGGGTCCTGGGATCCAGCCCCACATTGGGCTCTCTGCTCAGCAGGGAGCCTGCTTCCCCCTCTCTCTCTGCCTGCCTCTGCCTACTTGTGATCTCTGTCAGATAAATAAATAAAATCTTAAAAAAAAATAAAAAAAACCCACAAAAAAACAGAAACCAGAGAAACCTGGAGAAGATTTGCTTCCAAATCCAAAGGGAAAAAGGCTTTTTAAAAAGCTTTAAAAAAAAAAAAAAGAAAGAAAGAAAGAAAAAGAAAAAAACCAAACTAAAAGTTGTCCCAAAGCGTTTCCACAGTCTTTCCTCCCAGAGGCCTGGGCTTGGAGGTTGGAGGCAGCAGCACCTCTACAGTCCCTCCATGGACACCAGGAACTCAGGAGGCGGATCCTGTGGACTCTGATGGTCCCTTAATTCTTTCCTGCCATCAGGCACTTGGAGGCATAGGTCTGCAGAGGCGGGGCGCCCCCGAAAGGCGGAGAACACTGCCCCCAGAGCACAGCATCCACCAGGCCTCAGGCACATGCCTGACTGGCATTTTGGCCCAGGGCAAACCCGGGGCGGGGGAGAGCATGGGAGGGCTCAGGTGCAGTCCCCCCAGGGCGATGCGCGGCGGGGACCCGCGCAGGGGGCGTCTCCGAGGGCCGACCCACCAAGCGGCTCCTCTGGGACTCTGGCGGCGCCCCGGAGCTGGGCTCCAGTCTGTGGCTTGGCGCAGTCCCGGGCCAGGACCCCCTGTCCCTGGTGCGTGGTGGCGGCAGGGGACTGGAGCAGGCCACCAAGAGAGCAGCCAGCCCTCCTGTTCCGAGCCCGGACCCCACCCCGCGCAAACGCAGCAGCGGGAATGGGCGCATTCCCCTGCAGGGGTCTGGTTGGCCAGCTGCGGCTTCACTATGGCTATGGCGGCGGGCAGCGCGGCTGCTGCGCTGCAGCCTCGGGAGCGGTTCCTGACAATAACCGGTGGACTAGAGCCAGACCGGGACCCCGCCGGGCGGACTCGGGCGTCTGCCGCCCCACACCTGGCCCACTCTGTGCAGAGCGGAGGACCCGCGGACCAGGCACCTCCACCGTCCTGCGCAACCGCCTCCGTGGTCTAGGCGCACAGCCTCCGGAGGCGACAGAGGCGCGGGGCAAGCGGCGGCCAGTGAACCACCAAACCAAGGCACTGTCCGAGCTGTCCCCGCAGGGCAGACGCGGCAAGGAGGGGCAGGACACTCTGGAGTCTCTGGAGGCTGGAAATACGCTAAGTCTCCGTGAGGTCCGTTCTCTGCGCTGGTGTAGACTTCCGTGAAATGCACCGAGGATTCTCTCTCCTAGCTGGATGGATGCGTGTGACTGTATTTTCCGCCTCAATGAAAAAGATACTATTGCGTGGAAAGCTCATGCCGCTGGACTTTGTGTACTGTGATCCCACTTAGGGGGAAGTCGATGGCCAGGTGCATTTTTGGCGGCAGGCACCAGGGGGCAATCAGGCAGGAGCATGCACTAGGGGACCCCAAGGACAGCCAGCAAAGCAGGGGAAGGAGGTGAAAGGCCCAGGCCTGGTGTGGGAAGTTGCAGGGATGAGCGGCTGGGACCCAGACCAGTGGCCAGAGGGCCTTGGCTGTTTGGAACTACCTGACCAGCAGTGGCGTGTGGGAGCAGGAGCGCGCGCACGTGCGCGCGCGAGGTGGGGTAAGGGAGGGGCACGCAGGCGCTGCCTGGCAACGGCAGTTGGCTTTGGATTCTTAGCCTCGCGCAGGCAGGGGTTCTGTGACACTTGGCGGGGTAGTCCGACTGGACTGGACGCTTTCTCACCGCGGACCAGGGCAGTTGTATGACCGCCAGATGTTCTCCTGGGCTGGTGGCCTGGGCTGTGGCCTAGGCCATTCCCTAGGGGCCGTGGACAGCAGCCAGACCTCTTTGGCCAGGGACATCTCTGATATTCACAGACATGTGCTGGGGAAAGGGACTTTCCCTGGGGATGCCATGGATTTGGCTGATGTCATCTCATCCCAGACACAGATCAATAGACTCCTCCGTGAGACTGAAACACCGGAGGCTGAAGTGACTCACTGGAAGACGTTGTGGCCGTGTTCCACCCAGGGACCAAATACCATGGACCCAGAAACAGTGTGGCAACTGAAGAGCCACATCAGGGACCTAGAGCAGAAGCGGATGCGGGAGATGGACGAACATCAGCTGGAAGTGGCGGTGTTGCAAAACGTCCACCAGCAGAAGCTAGCAGACCTCACTGACCGCTACCGCAAACAACTGATGGACTATGACGACGGATGGAAGACCTACAAAACCAAGACGCTGCCGGGAACGTGAACGATGACCTTCTTGAGGAAAGGGACATGGAGCTCAGAAGGTTGAAGCAACAACTGACACACATGCAGCGGCTGAACGACAGTTTGAACAACCTTGCTTCGGATCTCCGAGCAGAAAAGCAAAAGTTGGTTCACGAGCTCCAAGATGCAAGCCATCAGCTGGAGGCATCTGTTCTGCGCAACAACGAGGATTCTCTGAAGAACAACATTGCCGTGAGGGCTTTAAAAATAGAGAAAGGACGGTTAGTGGCAAAACTGTGTCGGGCCGAAAAGAAGCTGTTGGAAGAGAAGTCTGAGCGAAGTCTCAGAGACTGGTCCCCAGTAGATAATGCACGTTTCATCCAACTCGGCCAAGAGAAAGACCTGGAGATACTACACCTCCGAAAGAGGATCGAGCAGATGGACGCCGACCACCAGGAAACGAAGGAACTGCTGTCCTTTGCTTTGGAGGAGCAGAAGCAATTGACAGAGTGCATCGGAGAGCAAGACCAGTACATCAAGGAACTTAGAGAAAGGCCAGAGCTTCGGGAGGAATTCGGTAAGTCGACCGAAACCTTAAGAAGCCATGACATTTTACCCCCATCCGTGGAGGACAAAGACATGCGTCTCCCATCCATGACAGACGAACGTCCTCACGTGGACGAAGACCTGGAGCGCCTCACACAACAGAGTCGCGCTGTCCCTCTGGTTGACCCTAAAATCCTAGAGGAGATTGTAGAACTAGAGTGTGAGGTCTTTCAGCTCAACGAGTTAAAAGATGATCTCGAGGAAGAAATAAAAGAACAACAGAAGATCATTCACAACCAGCAGCAGGGGAAGAGAGCACTGCTTCAGTCCTTACAGGAGCAGAAGGAGAAGGTGGACCGTCTTCAACACCGGCAGGAGGAGATGAACACTGAACACGCTCAGCTGGTTGCAGCGAAAGACGAGATGCTTCGCAATCTGCACGTGGCGCTAGAAGAGCTGAAAGCCCAGTTGCCCGACAAAAGCCGGCAAATTCCAAGGGAACCCTGTGAGGATGAGGAAGTGCGAGCGAGCCAGCCTCTCCCCAGAGAGAACGGAAGTGAAGAGCGTGATCCGTCTAAAGCCGAAATTCAAAGATTAGTCCAAGGAATCAAAGAACAGGAACTGGAGATGCAGCTTCTCACTGAACAGAACATCCGACTGACCGAGCAGGTGGATCGGCTCTCCAAAGAGGAGATCGGGAAACTCACTCGGATTCTCCAGCAAAAGGATGTGGAGATTCAGGGTCTTTCCAGCAGCATCTCTGCGGCTTCTCACAGCCAGAACAGGCACGTGGAACAACTTCAGCGGCAATTGCAAGAGTGTGCTTTGGAAAGCGAACGGGTCTTGGCCGTCCTAAATGAGAAGACGAGGGAGAATAGCCATCTGAAAAGGGACTATCACGAAATGACCGATCGACTTGCTGCCAGGGAAGCAGACCTCCAGAGGATGCAAGAGGAAAATCAAAAACTGGCCACGAGAATGGAAAGCAGCAGCCAGGAGGTGTTTAGAGAAACGATTCGGAACTTGTCACACATTATTCGAGAAAAAGACCTGGAAATGGATGCGTTAAGTCAGAAATGCCAGACTTTATTGACGATCCTGCAAACACCCAGCACTGGTCATGAGGTTCGAGGAGTTCGTATCGATCAGTTCCAGCAGCTTCTACAGGAACGGGACATGTTAACACAGCGAGTGAAGATCATGGAGGAGTGGAAAGAGCAGGTGCTGACCACGGTCCAAAATCTGAAGCGTGAGTCACCCCAGCTTCAGAGAGATCTGCGACAGCTCCAGGCGTGGGCTTGCGCCAACAGCCAGAACATCTTGAACCCGCAGACAGCCTCTCTTGACCAGATCCAAACTTACCAAGGACATGAAATAAACTTACAAGAGCTAGGGAAGGAACTGGCCCAACTTCAGCTCCGCATCGGGGAGCTTTGCAATGCCAAGGACCTCCTCTTAGGGAACCTTGACGTGATTTTCCTCCAGCCCTCCAGCGACTCCGCAGAGGCAGCCTACACCCTGAAGGCGGAGAAATCTGCCCTAGTAAGGGAGACTTCTCAGGTGCTCCGAGAGGAGGTAGAAGAGCTCAGAAAATCAGGGCAAGGAAAAGATACAATGATTCGAACCCTCCGGGAAGATCAGCAGAGATGGATTGTTTCAGGGGCTGCCACGGGGGAAGGAGAAGGCAAACCACCGGAACACAGCGATTCCGATTCCCACATGGAGCAGCGGAAGGAGAAACCGGCCGTTCTACCAAACTCCCTTCAGGCTCAGGAGCTCCGAATCCAAGCGAAAAGTGAGGAGCTGCTTTCTTTACAGGAGAAGCTCAGTGGCCAGCTGAGTGAGAATGAGCTGCTGAGGCAGGCAGTCACCAATCTGAAGGAGAGGATAGCAGATTTCGAAATGGATGTGTGTCGGCTGAAAGAGGAAAATGCAAAGATCGTGGAAACATCTAGAGTAAAGGAAATGGAAAATGAGGCGTTGCAAGAGACAAATCGGCTGCTTTCAGTGATGCGGAGAGAGGAGGCATCCCAGCATGCTGCGATGAAAGAGAAGGCACTGGCGTTGGAGCAACTGTTGCAAGAGAAAGAAGAGGGCGAGACCAGAGAATTGAACCGGCTCGTGGACGCCGTTCGGTCAATGCAGGAAATGGCAGCTGTGTGCCAACAGGAGAGAGATGACATCGTGTTGGCACTGACAGAGAAAGAAAGGGAAACCTGTGCCCTCCAGAAGGAGGTTCACCAGTTACGTGAGAGAGAATTGCTCCTAACCCAGGAGCTGGAGAGAGGGCGGCACCTCGCTGCAGAAGCCCAAGATTCTCGTCGCCGGGAAGCTTTGGCCTCGGAAGACCAAGTGGCTCAGCTACGAGAGGAAGTGACGGTCTTGCAGGGAAAACTCATTTTGTCTTCCGCTGCCATGCAAAAGGCCAGCCACGGAGCCAGTCTGCAGGTAGAGTCGCTGCGGGAGCAGTTGCACGTGGTCACCCAGCAGAAGGAGGAAGCTGTGCTCCGGCTCGCTGCCTCCCAGGAAGAGGGAAGGCACTATGATCGAAGACTAGCGACCCTCAAGCTGGAACTGGCCGAATGGATGGAAAAGGCAGACGCCCTGGAAGGAAAAGTGATGTCGTTCCAAGGACGATTGCGTCAAACAAATGCCGACTTGGAGGTGAAGGAAGACCAACTCCAAGAGTTCAAGAAACAGAATGAGGTCCAGCAGGAGATACTGGAGGACACACAGAAGAAACTGCTGACCTTAGTCAGTCAGTCGGAAGGAATGGTGGACAAAACCCTCCTAAGGAGACTCTTCGTGGCATCTTTGCAGGCAGCTGATGCGGAACGGCAGGAAGCGTTGAGGTTGATGGCAAGCACGCTGGGGATCCGAGCAGACCAGCTGCGGCAGCTGCGCAGCCAAGAGCCCGCGGGTGTGCCCGGCGGGGTGACTGGGGGGCCTGGATCCAAAAGCGCCCCCAACACACCTGCGAAGCCAAATCACCGAGCTGTGGCCAATCATTCTTTTTCAGGACTTTTCCTCCAGTTTCTAGAAGCGGAATCTCATTCAGCTTATCCACCGCCAAAACCCTCTGCTCATGACGTGAAGCCCCCAGATTCAGGAGGAAGGGGAAAAGTGCCTACGAAACAAGGCCCACCACGACTGAACGCTACCCTGGGATCCACACCCCGAAAAAAAGATGTCAAGCCCCGCACCACAGCTGTGTCTCTTATTAACCCACCTGGACCGGAAATGGATGGATCGGAGCACCTTCTTCTAAATGCTGTCACTGATGCTTTACCCACGTACACGCCGTATATACTGTCACCTGCCAGGAAGGTTGGAATGGCGGCCAAAGACCTCTCAAAGAAATAGACGATTATCAAGCCAGAGTGAGACCACGCTTTGAAGATCCCAAGTCACTCTGTGTGTCTACCGTATCTCCTAACGTTCTTTTTCATAATGTCAAATGTTCACAGTTTTGCTTTCAGCTTAAGAAACATATTCTTTGATGACTTAACAAAAAAGGGTCTCTTAATGACTGCAGAAGTATTCGCCAAAGTGAAAACACTGGTGACTTCTTTTTTTTTTTTTTTAAGATTTCATATATATATATTTTTTTTTGACAGAAATTGAGGGCAAACACACAGGGGGAGCATCAGAGGGAGAGAGAGAAGCAGGCTCCTGGTGGAGCAGGGATCCTGACCTGTGACCTGATCCTAGGACCCGGGGATCATGACACGTTAGAAAGGCAGACAGTTAACAGACTGAGCCACCCAGATGCCACAGCAGTGCTGACTTTTGTAGGAGAGTCGACACTGATGGGCCTGGAGGCTGTGGTCAAAGGATTCTTCCAGCAATGTTTGTAATGCTTTAAGGTTTTCACAAGGGCCAGGTGTCTATGTATACCTTACGTAGAGAACACATCAACTTGTTTTAGTGTTCCGAATGTATCAGGTATACGAGCACACACTCATCATTGGGAAACGAGGTGAATAGCACGAAAGTACAAGATGAATATAAGGTAAAAAAAAAATGCAAGTTCGCTTTTCCCAGGTAAGTCTCATTTCTCTTCGTTTATTTTTTATTTTCTAGTTTTTAAAAATCATTTCCTTTTCTGTTGTCTGGAAAAGCACGCTATGGGTAACTTGATTTCTCTCAGGCCTTATGTATGTTTGCCTGTTTAGGAGTATACTATTCTCTGACTTGCTCCCCCCCACCCAATCCCTCCGCCTTAGGGACCATTTGAAATGGGAATGAATTCCATCTTATTCTTTAAATGAAAACCCAGCAGCTTATGGTTCTACCCTAAATTATAGAAGTAGTTCCTCTTGATTAGCCTTTAAGCGGTTTTTCCCTGGAATGTCCATGGTCAACTCCCTTGTTCATTTCTTCAAAAGCCCCTTGAAATCTTCATTTGCTGGATCATTGCACAGGCTGTCAGGGCACTGCGGCTCACTTGGGAAGAAACTGTGCCTGGTCCCTGTGCTAAGGAGGGCTTGTTGGCCAGGCGATCTGATCTGTGGGAGCAGAGTGGGAAGGGAACATGGAGTGAGGCCATTTGAGGCCCTCCGAAGTTACCGGGTGCCAAGACAACACTTCCTATAGGATCTTAATCTCAGGCTTTCCATCACAGTGGACTCCGATATATGGACATCCATGTCATGCTGAGACTCTTAAGGCGTAGGACAGGTGCTTCTCTAGGACGTGAAGCTGTCACGTGACCAGGAGGGAGATGTGGTCATCAAACCCAAAATGTCATAACTTCCATTGATGTTCATGCAGTTGATCCCCAGGGAATCTCTGGGTGGCCAAGGGGTCGAAGGAAGAGCTGACGTCCTCCAGCACCAAGGAATCTGGCAGTGCACTGTGGACAGAAGCCGCCACCTCCACCTGCAGGTAGGAGATGCAGACTTTGGCTTCAGCCTGTAGCAAGTAGGCCTTGGTGACTGTATGAAGGTGGTGGGGATGCCATGACCCAGAGAATGAGAGACAGCTGGACAGGAAGGCTCAGAGCCTGTGAGAGACTCTGTTTCCAGGAGAGCCCAGTGCATGGCCAGCAATTGCTGCTCTCGTGCTCTCTAACCAGGGCCAAGGAAGGCCGTTTCTTGCGTTGGGAGCCCATGGACAATTGACAGATAGCACGGGTGGTCCAGGGACTCCAGGAAGCGGGAGAGGAGGCTGCTACAGCCTTTTGACCTGGGCACGAACAGGTTGTTTTTTCTAAAGCTTTTATTTATGTAGTTAAGAGAGAGCTCTGGCTGGAAGAGGGGCTGAAAGGGAGAGGGAGAAGCAGGCTCCCCACCGAGCAGGGAACCCCCTGCCAGGCTCCATGTCAGGATCCCGAGATCAGGACCTGAGACAAAGGCAGATGCTTCGCCAATGGAGCCACCCAGTCACCCCCAACAGGTAATTTTTACTTGCACAGATCCTAGCGCCTTTTGTTGAGGGGAGACCCTCCCCCCTCAGCGTGGGCTCAGTGACAAGTAACAGCTGAAATGGGCTTCCGTAACATTTATCAACAAGGAATATGTTGCCTCCAGAACCCAAAAAGTACTGAAAGATGTTGGACTTCTATGTCCTTTCTTCTTTTTAAGGATTTTATTTAGTGACTTGATAGAACACGAGAGAGAGAAAGACAGAGAGAGAGAGTACAAGGGGCTGGTAGGGGCAGAGGGAGAGGGAGAAGCAGGCTTCCTGCTGATCAGGGAGCCTGATGCAAGGCTTGTTGCCAGGAGCCTGAGATCAGGACCTGAGCCCAAGGCAGACACTTCACTGACAGAGCCACCCTTGTAGGTCCTTAACAAGTTTGTCAAACAAATATTCTCACAGTAGGATGTCCTGAATGTGATGTCCCATCTAGGTTCCTGGAGAAAGAGGAATGCAGTAAGATCCTGCCCACAAAGTTTGCCTGTGATAGCAGAGCAGTTTGGGTGCCCTGTGCATAACAAGGTAAATCGTGTCTCCTTCAAGGTCAAGGCACGTGTGACTGAGAGGATGTTGAAATAGGCACTGAACAGAACATATTGGTCAAATCTATAATAGCAAAATACTCACCATCTTTAAATTTGTTGGGCTCCATCATGGTTTTTTATAATGACTCTGTTTCTTTATTTTAAGGAGAGAGCAAGAGAGAGAGAGAGAGCTAGCAAGGAGCAGGGGCAGGGGGCGGTGGCAGGGAGGGAAGGGCAGAGGGAGAGAAAATCCCAAGCGGACTCCCCCGTGAGCACATAGCCGGACATGGGACCCGATCCTATGACCCTGAGATCCTGACCCCAGCCAAAAGCTCAACCCACTGAGCCCCCCCCCATGAGTCTCAAGTGTTTTAAGGGTACAGGGGTTTATTTTAATCAGGTATGGTAAGACAAGCAGATATACAAGTAACTCTCACAACGCAAGAAGCGTTTGTAGACTCCCTGATCCCGAGAAAGGAGGTCCTGAGAGCCATGGAGGGCCGCCCAGGGAAGCACCAGGGTCGGTCAGGAGAAAGAGGGAGTGAAGGGACAGACAGTACGGGCAAGACCCTTTATTGTGGTTTCCATGGCAAGGGGCAGGTGAGTCCGGGTAAGCACACTTAAGACTGCCTAGTTTGTGCCATGTCAGTGGGTTCCGGGACACAGTGGTGTCTGTCTGGAGTAGTCTGTCCCTGCCCCTGGGGTGATCAGGGCAGGGGATAGTGGCCCAGAGTAAGAGTTTCTTACAAGAGGTGGTTGGGGGTCAAGGCTCCGAATTGGTTGCTTAACATGTGAAAGCTTTGCCGGTAGGCAAGCTGTTGAGCATCTCTAGGAATTAAGTAAGCCTGCCAGGGACAGTCCCTCCAAAGTCAGCAAGGCCTGAGATGTCAAAGCATTAAATACGGAAGGTAGAATCTATGGTAATTATACTTGCTATACACAGAACTCGAATTAAGTCCGTGAAGGTTAGCCAACCGGTGCATCTTAGCAACATTAGAGTTCATTCAGAGCCTACGTTGTAGAGGCACCAAAAGCAGTTGGCCTCCTTTTATTTTTGTCAATTACATTATTTTAGTAAATTTTGGATTTCCTTTTTTTAAAAAGATTTCATTTATTCATTTTAGACAGAGAGAGCGAGCGAGAGCGAACAAGTGTGACAGAGCAGGACCCAGGGGGAGCAGCAGGGAAAGGTAGAGGGAGAAGCAGACTGACTCCTTGCCCAGCAGGGAGCTTGACATGGGGCTCTATCCCAGGATCCCAGGATCAAGACCCGAGCTGAATTCAGAAGACTAACCATGTGAGCCACCCAGGTGCCCTTGTAAATGTTGGATTTACAGTTGGGTCAAATTTTGAACCTATGTTGAATTAGTCGTTGGCTGGGGGCGGGGTCCCTACCTCCTGTATTCAGTTTTCTCTCTTCCACTCCTCCTTTGCTTGGGTTTGTGTCTTCCTGGATATGCGTGTGGGCTGGGGGAGTGTCTTTTTGCCCTGCTCCTCTTTCTCGGTTTCTTCTTCCAGAGAGTCTCAAATCAGCATCATCAGCCTTGGAGCTTCTGTCGTGGCGATGGTGGTATGGTTTCAAGTCTCCTGACATAAGTCAAGGTGGGAATTGATCCCCTCAGTGTGCCAAGGGGTCCCCCGTATGTTTCTCCCATAACCCTGGGGATCAGGATCTTGTACCAAACAGGTTTAGGCAATGGAGTGGTCCGTGGAAGAGCACAGGACCCACGGCCTGGTCGTTGATGAAGCAGAACCATCTTCTGCTACAGCCCTACCTTCTCTCAGTGTGGACTGTTTCCCCTGCCCCCTTTTCCCACTCTACAGCTTCCCTCGGGACAGATTTTTCATTTCTAGCCTCGTAAAGTCACGAGTTCTTGTTTCTGTCCCCATCTAATCGCACATGGTGCACACGTTCTGGGTGTTTATGGGGAAAGGGACTGGGTGGGTCAGCCCACAGATGGCTGTCCTCTCCCTGTGGGAATGCCAGTCCATCTCCCAAGTGTTGGAGTCCACGGCCAGCAAAATCCTTTCATCCATGGCCAGAGTCAGAGCCTCAAGCCCCTGGATCACAAGAGGTGTCCATCGCCGAGCTGGGGAGCAAGAACACTACGAGAAAGGCAAGTGTGCTGGTGAGGGGTTTGGCACTGGGACAGAAGTGGAACACCAACCCCCCCCCTCCACTTTTCTGTTTTTCATTTGCTCATGGGCCCTGGGCTGCCATGGATGCACACCTCAGAACCCTGAGGGCTCAGGAAGACACATGGTAACCAAGAGAGGAGCGGCAGCTCGGGAGACGGGCAGGGCCACTCCCATCGCCTGAACCGCAGTGACTCAGGAGGCAGCCAGGGAGCCATTTTTACATTTCCCTGGGGTCGGGGCCTCCCTCCTTTCCACCCACAACACAGAGGGTCACCCCCAGGACTGTGCTTAGGGTGTGCTTTCCCCCATAGGATCTGGACATCAGCGTCCAGCACTGGCCCAACACCCAGTCCCTGGAACTCAAGCACACCAGTCAGCATGTCCTGCGGTTGCCAACCTCAGGGGGGAGCCTTGGAGACCAATACAGGCCACATGCAGGTCACATAGGTGACACCTCCCTCCTAGATACAGTCAGTTCTCATTCATTCTCACCTTGTTGGCAACGGTGGGACATTAGTCTGGACATGGATGGCAACCTCCATGTGAGATAACAGAACACGAGCCAACACACAAGCTGGCCAGCGATGGCCAGTTCCCTCCCAGATCGTGACTGTCACCTGGGAAGCCCGTTAGTTAGCGAAGGAGCAGGTCAAGTTGACCCCCACGTCCTCCTTTAACATAGGGACAGCCTGTTTGTGATGCCACTTGTTTTAATCACCTTCTTCTCAGGTCCCCGATGAGAGAGAGTTTCCTGCTCCAGACTTGTGGGGATGCCCTGACACCAGACACGTGTGATTGACAACAGTTTACTAGTCACATATACTCACACTTCAGGGGAGGAGGATACCACACACCGTGCGGGACTGCACAGAGGTCGCGCTTGAGAACAGAGAGAACCAGCAGGGCCTTGGAAGGCAAGACTTGCTTGAAACAAGAGGGTGTGGCAAGTCCTGGTTCCCATGGGAGGGTGTGAGTAGCTTCCTTGAAGAATTGAGTGGGCTTCTAGGGAACTGAACGCTGCTCCCCCAAAACCAATAGGCACTATGGCTAGTCCCTGTGATGAGAAGGGTGTTTGGATACGAGATCTCCCCTGTGAGGGAAGAGGGAGAGGAGAGCATGCACGATGCCATTTGAGTCTCTCCTTGACCTTCCAGGTGTCAAGACAGCCCTTAATATGGAATCTTAATTTCGGGCCTTATGCCGCAAGAGGGTATGACAAAGTCATTCTTCTTAGAACTAATAATGGAATTTCACAGTGAAACAGTATACAGGATAAACTCGTAAAGGTAAGTTGTATTGCTCTATGCTAGCAATGAATATGTAGGCTCCACCATCAAACACACGTTCATAATTACTCGTACAAAGAAACTACTTTGGGATAAATCTAACAGTGCCTGTCCAGGCATCACATGCTGAAAGCTATTTAGCACTGATATAGGAAGTCAAAGATAGAAATAAATGGAGAGATACACCATGTTTGTGATTTGGAAGACTAAGCATCGTAAAGATGTCAGTTGTCCCCAGACTGATAGATTCAGTCCCATTCCTATCAAAATCCTGTCAGCTTCGTTTGTTTTTGTAGAGATAGAAAAAAATATTCTAAAATATTCTAAAATGAAAGACAATGGAATTAGAGTGGTTTCAAGATGAATTTTGAAAATAATACTAATGTGGGAACCCAGTCTACGGAGTTTCAGAATTTATTAGTAGTTATAATGAGGAAGCCTGTGTGGTATTTGCAGAAGGACAGACACATAGAACAGAATAGCGCAAAGAGCTCAGAAATAGTCCCCACAAATATGCCCATCTGATTTTTTTTTAAAGATTTTATTTATTTATTTGACAGAAATCACAAGTAGGCAGAGAGAGGGAGAAGCAGGCTCCCTGCTGAGCAGAGAGCCCGATGCGGGGCTTGATCCCGGGACCCTGAAATCATGACCTGAGCCGAAGGCAGAGGCTTAACCCTCTGAGCCACCTGGGTGCCCCTGCCTATCTGATTTTTGAAAAGGGTGCTAAAGAAATTCCACGGGAGAAAGCTGGGTTGTGGACTGACTACAGCCATCTAAAGCTTGTGATGAACTCAGAGAAGCCAAACTCAGAAAACAGCAGCAGCAGAGGAGGAAGGCGGTGGTTTGACCGAGGTCCTACCAGGTGGGAATGGGAAAGAACAGAGTGTGTGCCCAGGGTTCTGTGGGCGAGGCCCAGAGAGCTATCCAATGGTGCATTCCGAAGGCCGAGGGAGCGGGGAAATGGTCCAATCAGCGTGTGTGTGGGCATAGCACCAATGAGCGGGAAGGATAGCTGATGTGGGCGGGTCACTGAGACCAACTGCCATTTTGCAGCCTTCTGTGAGCCTTGCCTGGCTCTCTGGATCCTGCTTCCTTGGCCCTGTGGGCGCAGCACCTCAGAACCTCCAGACCCATGGCCACTGGACTGAGGATGCCCTCTTCCACCTCCTGGACTTCCTCCTCAAGGTCGACCCAGAGGATGAGGGAGTGAGCGGCCCTTGGGAAGATGCTTCTCTGCGCAGAGGTACCTGTAGGGCTTGGTGTCAGGGTCCCGTGTCCCCGGGGGCTGGGGCCTCGCTGGGAGGCGGGCCTGTGTCTCAGGAATACACTGGTTTGCCAGAAGGTCGCTGTCAGCTTGTGTGCCTCTCGTTTTGCAGCTGTGAAGAACCCAGAACGGGGCTTCATTTATGGAGCTGCTAATTATGTCACCTGTGCTGTGCGTGGGGGCCTGGAGAAAGCGGGAGTGGAAATGCGGCCTGAACCAGGCAGATGGGGTTTCAGTCTTGTTGGGGCTCAAGTGCTGCTAGAAGACGGCCGTGAAGCCAGTAAGTGTAGTGTTGACGTGGGAGCAGTCCCATTCTCCCTCTTGAGTAGGTTACATTCCACTGTGGGTTGGCAGGATCCCCACCGTGCACCTGCGATCAGGCCAGTCGGGGTGTGTGTGTGTGTGTGTGTGTGTGTGTGTGTGTGTGTGTGCAGGAGGAATGGCCTTCCTTTTGGGTGGGTTGTGGGTATCAGTGATTGGATTACATGATAAATAGGACTGACAAGATGTGTGAGGGACTCCCCACCTGGCTGGAAAAGACAGGAAGGAAATAATGACCCGTGAAATTCATCATTACTGTTTTGCATTGAGTGCTGAGAAATACAGGGTGCATTAGAGTTTGTAATTTCCTGAATAATGTTTAAGCTGAGACCAGGAGGCTAAGAAATCAAGGCGGATGTGGGAAGGCGTTCAGTTAGAGCAGGGAAGGAGTGTGAACTGTTGAAGGAATTGAGAGAATGTCCTTGAAGCTGGGGCCACGTGGGGACTGTAGGGTGGGGAAAACCAAGGTTTGGGGTGAAGACTTGTACTTTTTGTAGGGTCTTGGAAACTCATCATAGTGATTTAAAACATGGGGTCCAGACCCAAGCAGATCCTAGCTCTGCCTCTTACGGGCCGTGTTGCTAAAGCATTGGACGTCTCCGTTTCCCGAGGGGAGAAATGGGGATGATAATAATCCCACTTCATAGATGATTGTAAAAATGAAATGGTATTTAACATTAATAAAACACTCAGCGCCATGTCTGACATGTAGTAGGTGTCAGTGGTGGTTGGTTCAAGAAATAAATAAATACGTAGATAAGTTTTGAAGACGTGGAGGCAGTCTGTGGTGACATCTGTGAACTTAAATGGATTCCACGCAACTTCATTTCTTCTCCAGCGTTCAGGTGCTGTTGACCACATGTGTCACACTGTTGAATTAGAAGTAATTTTTCTCAAATGGACAGTTATTTGTCCGGAGAATCTGCAGTGCCATTGAAATGACGAGAGGGAAATAAAATGCTTTTCAGTACCAAGTCCCAATTAGGTGTATTTAAAATTTCCTGATACATTGATTTATTTAGTATTTGTTGGTAACCATTTGTGCGAACTTACTTACTTAAAGTACATTGATTGTAGAGTAATTGAGACCCAGAATAAGGACAGAGAAGTAGTATAAGTAGAGCTTGGCTTTTCTTGACTCTCTATGGGATAGATTTTTTGCTCTGTTTTGTTTTTGTTTTCAGGTAGGAAACATCTTTATTATTGGCCTTGATTCATTCATCATATAATGTCCAACGTGGATTCTGTATCCAGACAATCTCCCTGGCGCATTACTACGCTGGCCCCTCTAGTCCAGAGGCCAGGCCGTCCCCCGAGGGAAGCCAGCCCCACCGGCCCCAAACGTTCATGCTTGGGGTGCTGAGCGCCAGGCTGTCCCAGGAATGGGCCCCTCGGTCCCTGGCCCTCTATTCTGGCTAGGAGTTCTGGGGAGGCCGAGGCTGGAGCCTGGACAATCACTCTCTTTGTTTTCATGATCATTTAAACAAACAAACAAACAGAGGAGACAAATGTCTCACAGTCTTTAAAAAAAAAATAGGAGTCTGAGGAGAGAAGCCAAGGTCCTCTGCTTGGGAGCCCTGTGGGAGGCCGAAGCATCCGTATCCCTTGAAGTGTGCTGAGCCAGCCGTGGGGTGGCCGGCCTGGCGAAGTCACTGGCCAGAGCTGTAGGTCCAGTTTGAAGGTACTTGCTGACAGCAGCATGTCTCGGATCAGCGTCTGGGTGGGCGTCTTGCCCACCAGGCGCATGAAGAACAGCTGGGAGATGAGGGACGCTGGAGGGCAGGGCCAGGAGCCGCGGACGCCCGAAGCGCTGGGGCTGGGACGGGGACTGGGCCCGCACATACTCTGTGAGGGCCACCTGCGCCTTCTCCTGCAGGCTTTCCACGTGCCCTGGGTCGGAGAGGCCACAGGCCTCAGGGGTGAAGAACGCGATGGCCTTGAGGCAGCCGAGCGGACCTGCAGGCGGCCCAGCTTGTCCATCTGCTCCTGGACAGCGCGCGCCTGCTCCGTGAAGGCCATGGCGCGCTCGTCGGTGACGGGCGGGGCGTGCAGATGGGCGGCGGCCAGGAGCTGGGCCCTGTGCAGGGACAGTGCCCCCTGCTCCGCGTTCAGCAGGAAGAGCTCCCTGCAGCCGAGGCGCAGCAGCGCCACCTGGCGGGCCACAGGCAGCTCGGGGAAGAAGGGGGCGTGGCGCGCCCACTCCATGGTGCAGAAGAGCGGCCCAGCTGCCAGCTCGCACACGTTGTCTGTGCCCAGCACCGCGCCCGCGCCAAAGCGCCTGGACACCCCGCGGTAGGGCTCGGCTTGCAGCAGCTGCGCGATCAGCTCCGACTCCGGCTGCCCCGGGCAGTGGTCTCCGCCTGCGGCCGCCATCGCCGAGCTCCGGGGGACTGCGGGAGGAGGCGGCCACGGCACCAGGCAGCGAGTGCGGGATGTGGCCGCGCTGCACCGCCTCCTTCCTCACGCCCGCCCGAAGCACTTTTTCAGGCGGCAGTGTTGGCACAGGTGATGCCGGTCAATCTGGCAGTCACGGTTGGACCCGCCGGTGTAGCTGCGGTTGCTGTGGATGCTCCGCTTGAAGAAGCTCTTGCAGCCCTCGCGGGTGAAGACGCTGTAGAGCTTGCCGCTGGACACGTCCCCACACACCATGCGGTCCACCTGCAGCCCGGACTGCTCTTCTTCGCCAGGCTCAGAGTCGCTGGCAGCGCCCGGGGGTGAGGCCCAGGAGGCCGCGCTGGGGACCTGCAAGGCCCCGGGGCCAGCGCTTCGGAGCTACCGCCCACTCTGTGGCCGCACCTTCCCTGCGGGGGCCTCAGGCAGGACCCCAGCCTCGCTTGCCCTCTCCACCGCCCTCCCTGGGAGCCGGCCTCGCGCTGCAGCCGGTTTTCTCTGGGATAGTTTTTATAATTTCTCTGTTCTTCTCTGTCTCAGTTTCCAATGCCTTCCTATGTCTGCAGCCTAAACATTGTAGGGGAAGTTTGGGTTTGGAATTGCAGACTAAATAGTTGTACCCAACCCAGTGCAAAGCAGAAAAGCATGAAGGACTTTTTTTTTTTTTTTTAAAGATTTTATTCATTTGACAGAGAGAGATCACAAGTAAGCAGAGAGGCAGGCAGAGAGATGGGGAGGCAGGCTTCCTGCTGAGCAGAGAGCCCTATGCAGAGCTCCACGCAGAGCTGGATCCCAGGATCCTGCGATCATGACCTCAGGTGAAGGCAGAGGCTTTAACCCACTGAGCCACCCAGGCGCCCCCTGTGGGGATTTTTTAAAGACAAGACAGATGCTTATGTCCTACTCTAGACTCATGGAGTCAGAGCCCTCTGGGATAGGCCCCAGGGTACAAGGACCAAGCATGTTTACCATTTAGATGCATTTCTCGAGAGCTTTTTTGGCACTGGGCTTTCCATTATCTGAAAAAGCATTCAGCGAGCTTGGGAGAACCCATAAATTAACGTTTGATGACACTTAGCAGGGCTCTGTCCTTCGGGTTCTGGGATATCGTGATCTGCATGTTTGGTGTAATGTGTTACACCCTTATCTCTTGTCAGAAAGTTATGGATTGGGGTGCCTGGGTGTCTCAGTGGGTTAAAGCCTGTGCCTTCGGCTCAGGTCATGATCCCAGGGTCCTGGGATTGAGCCCCGCATCGGGCTCTCTGCTCAGCAGGGAGCCTGCTTCCTCCTCTCTCTCTGCCTGCCTCTCTGCCTACTTGTGATCTCTCTCTGTCTGTCAAATAAATAAATTAAATCTTAAAAATTAAAATAAAAAGTTTTTTAAAAAGTTATGGACTGTTTTTTCTTTTGTTTTCAAATTTTATGTATTTAACAGAGAACGAGCCAGAGAGCATAAGCAGGGGGAACAGCAGAGGGAGAGGGAGAAGCAGGCTCCCCGCTGAGCAGGGAGCCCAACGAGAGGCTGGATCCCAGGACCCTGAGATCATGACCTGAGCTGATATCAAGAGTCAGACGCTTAGCCAAACTGAGCCACCCAGGCACTCTTACAGGACCTGATGTCTTAGGAAAATAAATGGCAAGGCTAAAGAAAGAGAAGGGAGAAAGTGAGGCCTGTAATTAAAAGAGGCTTGTGAGACCTGTTAACCAATGGCAAGGTATGGGTCTTATTCTCAGGATTTAACAAATACAGAGAGTCAAAATATTTATGAGATAATCAGATCAATTTGAACTGTGACTTGACAGGTCATGATATCGAGAAATTATTTTGAAATGTTTAAAGAGTGATGATCGTTTTGTGGGTATATCGATGTGTGAGTCCATCAAGGGCAGTTTTGTTCCCTGGGAGATGTTTGGCAACGTCTAGGACATATTCGGTGGTCAGAAACAGGGGTGAGGAAGAGGCTACCCTCATGGCATGTATGGAGACCGGGGGTGCTGCTGAGCATCGTAGCATGCTCAGGACAGGTCCCTCAGCAAAGAACGATGGGGCCCAAGATGTGGGGAATGCCAAGGTTGGGAAACCCTGTTCTGGAGACACATGTTGAAGTAGCTGTGGGTCAAATGATAGGATGAAGATACTTGCTTCAAGGGGCACCTGGGTGGCTCAGTGGGTTGAGCCACTTCCTTTGGCTCGGGTCATGATCTTGGGATCCTAGGATCCAGTCCTGAGTCGGTCTTTCTGCTCTCTCTCCCTCTCTGCCTGCCTCTCTGCCTACTTGTGATCTCTCTCGGTCAAATAAACAAATAAAATCTGTAAAAAAAAAAAAAAAAAGATATTTGCTTCAAAATGTTACGGGGGCTGTGGGGATGGGCTGCGTGTTGAGAATTATTTAAGTTAGTGATGGGAGTTCCTTATACCATTCTCTCTACTTGGGTGTGTGTATGTGTATCTATCTGTATGTTTGTATCATGTGTGTGTGTGCGTGTGTGCGTGTAGTGTGTGTGTGTATTAGATACAATTGTAAATTTCCATAACAGAAGCTCCCAAGCTTGCTACGGGGGACATAGAGACTGTTCTCGTGGTGCCTGGTGCCAGCAGGTGGGGAGGGTGGACAAGCTGAGACGGTGGGTTCGCAGGAGCAGCGGCAGGGGCGTCCTTACCGGGCTCGGTCTGCAGTGGAATGGTGGTGGTGTCTGGCTGTCGAGCTTTTCTTTGTGCCTGTTGTTTGTTTTTTTTTCTCAGGTTTTGTCTTGTTCTTTTGCCTTCCTAATAGCCTTTCAGTAAATTCTTTTTCTGTTAAATTCAGTCCGAATCCGTTTCTGTGAAGCAAGAATTCTGCCTTACACAAGAAGAGGGTGAAGCCGATGTATAGAGAAAAGGTGATTTGACAGAGTGTGGCAGGAGACAAAGGAATTAGGAGACATAGATATATAAAAATATATATGTCATTTATATATCTAACAACTAAAATTTACAGAGTGTCTATAGTGTATATATTTTTATATGCACATGTATATGTATATAATATTTGAGAGCAAGAGAATGTCATGGCTTCTGTTTTTCTTGTTCTTAACTTCTATCCCTCTCGAGACCACAGTTTAATTCTTCCTCAGGGATATGATGAGATAGCCCCATATTTCTTTCTTTCTTTCTTTCTTTCTTTTTTTAAAGATTTATTCTTTGACACAGAGAGAGAGAGATCACAAATAGGCAGAGAGGCAGGCAGAGAGAGAAGGGGAAGCAGGCTTCCCGCCCAGCGAAGAGCCCAATATGGGGCTCGATCCCAGGATCCTGAGACCATGACCTGAGCCAAAGGCAGAGGCTTTAACCCACTGAGCCACCCTGGTGCACCCCCACCCATTTCTTTAAATAAGAAGCTCTCCTTTCTACTTAAATAAATGCAAATGATCTTCTGTCACCTACAACCCAGAGAAGCTCAGCATAGTTTAGATGATGACATGCTCACCTAACCACCTTTTTGCTATACCTGCTTTTGCTCACTGCTGTGCAGAGGTTCCACAAACGTCTGTTTAATGGGCACATGATTGTCATTTGGCTCCAGACAAGGAACGAATGTGCTGTTCATGGCAGCAGAGGCACTCTGGTCTTCTTGGTCTTTCAAATAATCATTGTAAGTGGACATACTTATGGAGAGTTCTTTCTGTCATATGTGCCCGTCTTTCGTAAGTTTTGCCAGCAACCTTCAGTCTCTCTGAACACCACTGACTATAGGGTCGTCAGTCCTTGGGTTTGTGAGGCACAAGGAATGAATGAATTCAGCGGGGCCCCTTGAGAGACACCTGCTGGACTGTCCTGGTGGGTCCTATACCAATGGACACAGGCCATTCCAACTTCATTGAGGAAGGTGGCATATAAGGTGGGAGAGTGTACAGGCAGGGTAGCCAGGGTTTTCTGAGAACAGGCTTTGAGTCAAATAGCCTTAGACTATCACCCTAACTCTACCTTGTGCTCCTGTGCTTCCTTTGGCATGTTATCTAACGTCTCTATGACTCGGTTTCCTCATCTGTAAAATGGACTGCTTTAAGGATTAAATGAAAAAAATATGTATACATACATATATTCACAGGGAAGATGGCACATGGGGAACACTCTAGAAGTGGTATTTTTATTTTTATTTATTTTTTTTTTCACTTGGAAAAAATACTTTATTATCTAAAAAATAATTAATAAACTAGAGCTTAAATTTTGTAAGAGCTGAAGAGTTTTGCAACTTCTTGTGCTGGCCAAGATAGTGTAAGCACAATACAGTGTATTTCTCCCACTCATTAGAATTAATTTCTGGACAAAATTCAACTGCCAGTGGACTCTGAGAAGTAAATAATGACAGGAAGATTGGGCAGTGTGCATCCAAAATCAAGAAGAAACATCCTGTACAGGAATGAGTTTCCCATGGTATTTTTATTATTACTCAACATTGTGGTTAATATTATCATGGGGAAGCTCTTCCTGTGTAAAGAGCACGAAGCAGGAGATGCTCCATGTAGAGGATGGTCAACCTTCTGGCCCCTTCCAGGCCCTGCGGTTGCCGTGATGCCATTTACTCATCAGCTCAGTGATCTCGTGCTTGGGTGACCCCTTCTGGGCCAGCACATTAATTATGCAGCCTTGATAGCTTGCAGGTGCCTGGTCTGGTGGGGAGGGTTTGTGTGTTTGAGCTCTTGGGTCCCGGCTACCTGGACTCCACCACCTTCTACCTGTGTGACACTGGGGACCTAATCACCCTGTGACAGGAAAGCAATTGGGGCTCTCCCATAGGGTTGTTGGTGACCATTAGATGGAATGACACATATAAAATGCCTGGCACTTGTAAAAAATGTTTCA
Organism: Gulo gulo luscus; assembly: GCA_024510155.1. NCBI lineage: Eukaryota > Metazoa > Chordata > Mammalia > Carnivora > Mustelidae > Gulo > Gulo gulo. The sequence continues at coordinate 26,542 of JAJHUB010000233.1, forward strand.
CCTCATTCCATTTTCTTATTCCTTTTTACTAGCTCCCAGAAAACCCATTTCTGCCTGTTTCTGTTTCAGAGAGGTGAGGTGATTCGCTGCAGGGCATACTGTTAGGCAAGTAAGTTGAGAAAAAGACCTTGCAGGTGTAGGAAAGAGCGTGAGTAAAAGCGGGGAAGTGAGAACTCGCTGTGAAGCTGCAGGTAACCGGGTGTGGCCGGAGAGCCAGATGTGGGTGAGGGCAGGGCGCAGGATGAGTTTAGGAAGGACTTTGGATGGTCTGTGCTGAAGGACAGTGGGTCCCTGAGGGATTTTGAAGTTGGAGTGAAGTCGTTTAATTTGCATTTTCAGAGCATTCCAGAGGGGAGGTTGGAGGAGGAGCCAGTAGAGACAGAGTGAGTCAGGAGGAGGATCTTCTCTGAGGGATCAGGGCAGGCAGTGCAGAGGGTTGGAAGCAGGACATGATAAGGTCTGGGTCCTTAAGAAAGGCACAGCCCACTGGGGAAGAAGGGGCCTGCACGGGAGGGGAAATGACGTAGTACAGTGCCCAACACAGATGCCAAGAGAATCCAGCCTGGAACCGCGAGTCACCCAGGTATACGGTGCAGGTCCCATATGCACGGAGCAGTGTCTTCAGATCAGATGGGATCGGAGCAATAGATTCTCCCAGTTCTGCCTTGGTCAACAGAACTCAGGAGTTAGCTTCCTGAAGTCCTGCTTCATTATGGCTGCTCTCTCTTCCCGAGGGGTCTATGTGTGTGTTGGAACAAGTCACTGATCCAGGAGAGAAAACTTATTTTCATTTGTGAGATGCTACCTGCCTCCAGCCCTCAAAAAAGAGTGCAGCATTTTGTTGTCATCAGGTAGCTGTGACTTCAAGGACACACACTGCCACATCACTGTACGACCTTGAGACGCTCACCTCATTTCTGTGTCCTTGGTTTCCTTATATAGACAATGGGGGTTATTATGCTGTCTTCTTCCTAGAGTCGCTGTAAAGATGAGATAATGCATGTGTACACGTTGTCTCAGAACATAGCGTGACGTGCAAGTCGAACATCAAGCATTGTTTCTCGCCTTGTCCTTTGTGGCCTTATGCCCAGGTCGGATAGTTTGGTTCCCATCCTGACATCAAGTTGTGAGAGCCATTTTGTTTTCTATACGGATTTCAGTGACTACAAGAGAGTCTGAATACATGACCAAACAGACTTGAACTGTCCTCAGTGGTCCGGAGCCTCCGATTTCCAGGAATGGTTCAAGGGTCCCCCTGGGGGCATAGCCTATGTGGAACTCGCTCACGAGCTTTCTGGGACTTGGTGACCCTTCTCACTGTGATAATGGCACCGCTGAATTTCCCAGCAGGGATCATTTATCACAGCAGCCACTGATCCCGCAAAGGACGGAGCTGAGCTCTTTGCCAGGCCTCCAGGACAAATACGATTCTTGCTTATGATTCTTGGTTTCAGTCCACTAGGGGGGAAGGAGAAGCAAACTCCTCCTTTTCCATGGAGTAGGTCATGGTTAGACATAGACCATGGATTAGCTTCCAACTTCCCTTACCTCTAATACTCAGCCCTTGCTTCCTTCCAGCCCGTCTGCCCCCCAAATCATAACAAACATTGACCTGCTGGGATATATGATGGGGTTGAGAAGGAGGAAAGGCATAAGGGGAGCAAGGATATATCCCATATCTTCTCACATATTCACCGTGTGTTCATTCCAGATTTTCCTGAAGATTCATCACCACGCTATGTGGTAGGTACTGTCATTCCCATTCCCACTTTAATTTTAGGTGAAGACACTACAGGGGAGAAAGGGGATGAAGTAAAGTGCCCCTGACACCCAGCTACAAGAGTGTCAGTGGTACCATACCGTCCTTCTTCCTGTTGGTTCTTGCAGTTGTTTCACGATTCCATTTCAACAGGTGGGGAAACAGGCTCGAGGATACTCAAGGAGCCACAGTGAAAAAGAGGTAGCGATGGATTTTGACCTCAGGTCTGGGGTCTTTAACCCTCGGCTACCTCCAGTATACAAACAGCATCCTTGTTTCTCCGACTGTGAACCAGCAGCATCTGCCACCACCTGAAAGTTATAAAACGTGGCTTTCTAGGACCCACTTAGATCCACTGAGTCGGGGCTGCATTGCCACTCAACCTCCGGGCCATTACGGGTACTCTGATGTTTGAGAAGCAGCGGTCTGCGTAGTTCATCCTGGCTGTGAAGGACACTCGCTATGGGCAGAGGCACTGTGACAGCCCGTCTCCCAAGCTGGCCCCAGCCATCCCTTCCCTCTCCCCGTGTATGTGACACTCCTCACACCACGGGGCAGAACTTGTGTCCCTTGAATCTGTCCTGTTCCATGACTGGCTTTAGCCCTCAGAAGGCACCGAAAATGATGTCCCGGGATTTCTGAGCAGTTTCTGCTTCTTGCCTCTCAGATTCCAGATGCCATGCTGTGAGAAGCTCAGGCTGCATTGAAAAGACACGGGGGTGAGACGTGAGGCACTCCGCTGGACGGTCCCATGCGAGCATCCACCTGACCCCAGCTGCTGGCCAGGTGAGTAAACCATCGTAGATGGTCCATCTGAGTTGTGCCACGCAGATATCTGTATCCCCAGTGGACACCGTATACAGCAGAAGAATTGCCCAAACATAGTCAGTTCACAGCATCAGGGGAGGTAGTGCAATGGTTGTTGATTGAAGCCACTAAGTCTCGAGCATCAGTACCTAACTGACAGAGAAATCAGTACCTGGATGTAGGGCACAGAGGTCACCTAAAGGTAAATCAGGTAGCAATGGCTTTGGAACCAGGCATCAGCTGGCGGCCAGAGCACCTCAGGGGGATTGTAAATGGAGGCGGGAAGGGCAGGGAGAACATTGGTCTTGGAGGCAGGAGAAAATGGGACTCAAAGAATGAACTGCCAGAACCATTAGCAGAATGTGCCCCGCAGGAACCCGGAGGTGGAAAGAGTACCTCGGGAACCGTCAGTCTGGTCAAGGACATTTCCAAGTCAAACGGTGAAAGTGCCAACTATTTTTTTAAGATTTTATTTATTTGAGAACGAGAGAGACGGTGAGAGAGAGCATGAGATGGGAGAAGGTCAGAGGGAGAAGCAGACTCCCTGCAAAGCTTGGAGCCCGATGCAGGACTTGATCCCGGGACCATGACCCGAGCCGAAGGCAGCTGCCCAACCAACTGAGCCACCCAGGCTCCCGTGCCAACTAATTTTATTAGCTCAGAGAAAATTATTTTTATTAATTGAATTGGAATAAAGTTAAAATGTATTAAAATTCCTCAATTGCACTAGGAATGAGATTGAGCCGACACATGGTTTGGATGTGTTAGCTGTATTTTGGAAATACACATTCGATCTATAAATGCATAACTATTAACATTAAAAAGATGTTACTGCCCTTCAAAATCATCTTAGTTGCAGCATCTCAGGGTACCATGTTATTAATGATGAGGTCTGTCCAGACCATTTTAAGAAGGGAAATAGCCACCGTTAATGTTTCTTTCCAATTTCTTTTTCCCTCTCCTCCCCATTTCTGTTCCCTTCCTTTCCCCTCCCTTCCTCTTCCTCATTCTCTCCCTCTCTGTCTTGCCTCTCTCCTCTCTCTTTTTCTATTATGTAATAATATGATAGGGAGCAAAGTGTCATGTCCTAGGTTTTTCACTTAATGTTGCGTTTTGAACATTTCCTTGTGCCCTTAAGGAGTCTCTGAAAACATGTTTCTCAGTGGCTGAGCAGATGGTTTAAGATGATTGTTCCTGTAAGCTGTCTCAAGTCCTTCTGGGAAGTAGGTGGTGTGTAATGCAGAAATGATCAATGAAAAGCAAGTTCTCAATTTTACTCTGAGCCTCTAAAGTGCAGTAGCTCTTGGTGGATCTGTCTCTCCAAAACCACAGAACCAGAAGGGATGGTGACAGGGACCAAACAGGAGCCCCATGGTGGAAGGCTGTTGAACTGGGGCTTCATGCCAGGTTCTGCCCAGTGTCTGCCCATGTGACCTCAGATGAGGGTGCCTAGACCAGCTAAGGTTCAAGGTCCCCTTTAGTTCCACCTCTGACTTCTGACACAAATCGAGTGCCCTCGCAGGTGGAAAAAGGCCTCATTTCAGGGGCTCCCCACCTCTTGCATCGCACCCTGGTGCCGGCCGCCATCCCTCCTCCCCGACAGCCACAGTCCCCTTGCTTCCTTGGTCTCCTCCGGCCACTCTTACCCTCCATCTATTCACGAGGCAGCCAGAGTGACCTGGTAGAGACTGTGTCAGACAGTCACACTCATCTTACTCCTCCTTGTCATGGAGCATGAGGCCCCACATGATCAGGTGCCCCACCACCTCTCTGAGCTCACCTCCTGCCTCTGCCTTGCACACGCTACCCCGTCCAGCTGCGCCGACTGTGCTCCCACTCAGGAGCCTTTACTCCTGCTGTTCCCGCTGCTCGGAATGGGAAGGGACTGTCTGTGCCTCTCCCCGCTGAGGCTGGAGTATCGTCCGGCCTACTCTGACAAGTAAGACCCTTTCTCCACCTGGTAGACAGAGGAGGAGAACGTGGAGAGAAAGCACTGCCAGGAGCGGTCCGCTGGCATCTATTGCGTAAAGCCGAAGAAAGCGCGTTTGCCTTTCAGTGTAGTGACCTGCAGCTACACTTGGCCCAGTGAAGATCAGCTGAGCCGTTTGTGTGCTTCCGGGATTGGGTGACACCCAGATAGATGATGGGTACAGAAGGGCAGGATTTCTCTGCTCCCTTGAGGAAGAGTCCAGAAATGTGAGCAGAGCAGGGAAGAAACACTGTCATGGGAAACAGTACCTAGATTTGTTCTTCTCCATGATTGCATTAGAAGGCTAAGCCACAGGTCAGTTGGAGTAGAGTTCTCCTCCTTGGGGGAGGTGGAGTGGCAGACCTAGGTAATTCTGCTGGTACTTTTGGGAGAATTCCATCCTAACACGTCCTTGGGTGTTTTCCTGGAATCGCTTGAATGGGTGGTTCAGCTTTTGCCCACCAGGATTCTCTGAAATGGCTCATGACCACTCATTCATTCAGCGAAGGCTCTCTGCATGAAGAGGCTGGAAATGTACTGTCTGTTCCAATGCCCGCCTCAGACTGTACCCACTGATACTGTCCAGCCTAGGTTTCTTGTGATCCTGCTCTGTTCCAAATGGAAATCATGTGATACCTCCCCAGGCAACTCGCTTTTTCCTTCCAGAATAGGAAGAAGTTAAAACCTGACATTCTCCTCTTCCCAATTTTTACACTTCATTGTCTTAGTCCAGGTAGTTTAATCTGACTTTGTGAATCACAGTGGTAATAGGAGGAGGAGGAGGAGGAGGAGGAGGAGGACTACCCCCACCCCACCACCACTACTACGGGTAGTAGTAATGATTACTATCATTTGTTGATCACTTAATATGAGCCAATGACTGTTCTAAGAACTTCAGATTTTATTTACTTATCCATTTTAGAGAGAGAGAGGTAGAGCGCGGGTGGTGGGAGAGGGGAGGGAGGGGGAGAATCCCCAGCAGACACCACGCGAGCACTGAGCCCAGTGTGGGGCTCGATCTCACAACCATGAGTTCATGGTCTGAGCTGAAACCAAGAGTGGGATACTTACCGAAGTGAACCACCCAGGCGCTCCTGTTCTAAGAAATTTAAATAGTAATTTATTGAATGCTCACAACCATCCTATGAAGTTGGTGCTCTTATTATCTTATTCCCATGATATAGATGAGGAAATTAAAGCAGAGAAGGTTGACGTGACTTGACCAAGAGCACGTATAGGTTGTCTCTTGAATCCACACTTCTTTTTTTAAGATCTATTTTGTATGGAGAGCGTGAGCAGGTGGGAGGAGGTTTAGATGGAGACACCCTGCTGAGCGTGGAGTCCAACACGGGGCTTGACCCCAGCACCCTGAGTTCATGACCTGAGTCAAAACCAAGAGTGAGATGCTTCACCAACTGAGTCAGCCAGGAACTCCATCGAACACACACTGTTAAGCAGTAGGCTTCATGAATGTCTCCGTTGACGGGGGTCACATAACAGACGTAGTGTTATGTGAATGAGGGAAGGAGGACACATGGAAATTAGGAAAAAGAAGAAAATCTCCATAGTGTATGGGTTGTTAGGATGCTAGGTCACTTTATACCACTTGTGTAGAATTGAAGAAAGAAGAATTTAAACTCCGTTGGAGAAACTCTCCCATGTAGAGGTTGTGACCCTGTGCCCTACTCATTCTGGGGGAAAAATCCATCTCTGTGTTGGTGTCTGCCTCCTATTCCATGCGTGGGATTTGTCTAAATTACTTGTGCTGGTCTTTCCACCATGTTTGTGTGTGTTCTGAGGGAGTGTGTCCAGTCTCCTGGTGTTGCTTGAGGTTTTCTTCTTCCCGTTATAGTCCTGCCTAATTTCCTTAATGATTTTATTTATTTATTTGTCAGAGAGAGAGCGCACGCACACACACACACAAACAGGGAGAGGGAGAGGTGGGCTCCCTACTGAGCAAGGAGCCCGATGTGGGACTCTATCCCAGGACCCTGGGGTCATGACCTGAGGCGAAGGTAGCCCCTTAGATGACAGAGGCACCCAGGCATCCCTACAGTCCTTCCTATTTAAAGGCTCCAATGCCCATTTCCCTTTGGGTCTGTTGAAAAAACCTCCCTCCCCGCGCTTCTCCCTCAGCTATAGGCACTGTCTTTGAACAACTCTGTAAGCAAGGCTTGATGACTTCCATTCTCCAAGGGCCCTGTTGCGTTTGTTTGTCTCTATTTTTCCATCTTCAGCTTTATCTCAGGCGTTTAGGTGAATTCAGGGAACGATGATCGCTGGATGGGAAATACAGCCAACTGGCTTTCAGGGAATTGCTTGAGGTTCAATTGGTGTTTGGTGTACTGGTTTGTCTGGGTATTGGCCTGATTGTGTATCTCTTAGCTCATCAACTCCTGGTCTTTCTCCTTTGGAAGGAAAGAAAGAAGAAAAGAAAGGAAGAAGAACAAAAAGAAAAGAAGGAAGAAAGGAAGGAATGAAGTAGGGAGAAAGGAAGGACCATCATCCCTGAGGTAAAACTAATTAACTGACTTAGCTGAGCTTCGAAGGTGTCACATGGACGTAGACCATTCCTGGCCCATCAAAAATCTTGGCCCTTGTGCCCAGGAGAACCTTTTCTCCCAGTTCATTCTTCCTTTCTCCTTTGCTTTGCCACTGTCCATATCCAACCGCCAGGCCAAAATGTGCTTCTGAACGTTCTGAGTCTCTGAGAAAAACTGGTGGTGGATGTATGTTCTTAGAGTTTTTCCTTCACCACAAGCCAAGAAATCAAGGGTCTGCAAAATGCTTCCCAAACAATTAGAATGGGAAGGGCTCAGTGATGATGGTGGTGGTGGTGGTGGTGGTGGTGGTGGTGGTGTCAACATCAAATGATATTAAACAACTCTCTATAGACCTCCAGTCATGAACCAGACTGTATGCTCAGCCCTGTGGGTCCAGAGTTGTGTTAGAACAACTACTATTTATTTCTTTATTTTTACTGATGTATATTTGACATGGAACATTGTGTCAGTTTAAGGTGACTTGATACTTTTGTATTGCAATACAGTTGTCATTGTACTGCTAGCTAACACCTCTATCACGTTACATAATTCTTATTTCTTCTAGTGTTCAGAACAATTAAGGTCTAGTCTCTCAGCAGGTTTAATGTTTCTGATACCATTGTTGACTATAATCACCATACTGTGTATTGGGTCTCTGGGACTTATTTATCTTTCAGGTACACTATGTGCCTTCAACAACACCTCTCCCATTTCCCCGTCCCCAGCCCTTGGTAACCACCACTTCACTCTGTTTTTACAAGTTAGTTTTTTTTTTTTTTTTTTAGATGCTGCATAGAGGGGTACCATTCGGGGGCACCTGGGTGGCTCAGTCAGTTAAGGTTCTAACTCTTGATTTCAGCTCAGGCCATGATCTCAGGGGTGTGGGATCGAGCCCTGCATTGGTTTCCAAGCTCCGTGTGGAATCTGCTTGAGATTCTCTCTCTCCTCTCCCTCTCCCTCTCCCTGTCTCTGTCTCTAAATAAGTAAATAAAGTCTTAAAAATAGAGGTACCGCATGGTGTTTGTCTTCATCTGTCTGACCTTAGTTAGCACGATGTCCTCAAGATCTTCCTTGTTGTTGTAAATGGCAGCATTTCCCTGGCTGAATCATAGTCCATTATAGCTATCTACTCCATCTTTGTTCACTCATCGGTTGATGGATACTTGGCTGGTTTCCATACCTTGGCTCTTGTGAACAATGCTGCCCAACCATGGGAGTACATGTCTTTCTGGTCTTTCACTGAGTACTTACTACCGCAAGGACTGTTTTATACACTGTACTTGGATTAAGTCCCTCGATTTCCCAAGCATGCCAGCAGGAGCCACTATGATCATCTCCCCAGAGCATGAGGCCAAGAGCAGCCCAGTAGCTGCGCACAGTCACACAGCTAGCAAGTCAGAGAGCAGCTTTGCAAAACCAGTGGTCCAAGTCCAGAGCCAGTGTCCTGAGCATCACTCTGTCCTGCCCCTTCTCAGCTCCTCCAGAGCCTTAGGTGTAGCCTGGGGTGGCAGTTTGGGTGGCCAGGCTGAGTGGTGAGGAGTGTGAGGAGCCCCAGTGAAGGGGGACTGTCTAAATCCTTTTCTCAGAATCACCGTGTCTAAGCAAGATCTTGAGACATTACTAGACCGAATCGTGTCTCCCCAGATTCCACTTGCTTATCCTCCACCCAGGATGGTACCAGCCCGACAGCGGAGCTATGAAGGCGGGGCTTATGGTCTCTGTCGGTTTGTCTCCATTAGGCTTCATGTGTCTTCCTGGGAAACTCCAGCAAAAGGTCATGAGGGTGGAGGGCGCCTGGGTGGCTCAGTGGGTTAAGCCTCTGCCTTCGGCTTAGGTCGTGATCTCAGGGTCCTGGGATCGAGCACCGCACGGGGCGCTCTGCTCAGCAGGGAGCCTGCTTTCCCCTCTCTCTCTGCCTGCCTCTCTGCCTACCTGTGATCTCTCTGTCTGTCAAATAAATAAATAAAATTCAAAAAAAGAGAAAGGTCATGAGGGTGGAGCCCTTATGAATGGGATTAGTGCTCTTAGAAAAGAGAGCCCAGAGAACTACCTAGCCCCTTCGACCCTGTGAGAATACAAGGAGAAGTCTGTGCCTCCAAAGATGGCCCTGATTCGACCATTCTGGCCCCCTGATCTTGGACATCCGGTCTCCAGAACTGTGAGAAGTAGATTTCTGTTATTTCTAAGTCACCAAGTCTGTGGTTTTTGTTACAACAGCTCAAATGGAGTAAGACACCCTTCCAAGCAGTTTGTACATCTTATTTATAGTACTAGGTAACAACTAATTATTATTATTATTATTATTATTTTTAAAGATTTTATTTGTTTGAGAGAGAGAGTGAGAGAGCACAAGCAGGGGGGAGGGTCAGAGGGAGAGGGAGAAGCAGGTTCCCCCTGAGCAGGGAGCCCCTGCGGGGCTCAGTCCCAGGACCCTTGGATCATGACCCGAGCCGAAGGCAGACGCTTAACCGACTGAGTCACACAGGCACCCCGGTAGTGACTAGTTAGTGTGTACGTAGTTATTGAGGATGTCTGACATCCCAGCCAGACCATAGCCCTCCTAAGCGTGGCACCCTTCTCTGGGTGACACACTGCCATCTCTCTCTCTCTCATGCCTGGCCCAGTGCCTGCCAGAGAGTAGATGTTGAATAAATACGTAGTGACTGGATGTTGAAGATAAGGCTCAGTTATTTCAAAGCCTCTTGATTTCCAAAACCCTCTGGGAAGAGTCGGGAAGGAATTCAAACAACCTCCCTCAGAGAAGGACAGATTGTGGAAAGCCGTGCAGACAAGCCACTGAGATCACAGGTTTGGGGAGTTTTGCTTTCCACCTGGGAATTCTGAGGGGATGGGTGCTTTTCCCTAAGCTGGTCACATTTGAGACCACTCAGTCCCACTGGAAGCCCACTGTCACCTCTTCCTCCACTCTGGCCCTGACGATAAGCTCTCTAGGCTCAGGCAGCCGTTCATTTAAGGTAGCAATTAAGTGCAACCAAATTGCTCTTTAAGTACCATAAAGGACTCAACAGGAGAGCTTTCCTCTGCCAAACAGAATGAATCCCCAAAGCTGGACGAATGCTCCGAGCTTGACCCAAAGAGAGTGGAGCTCAGAATCAAGTGTGAGCCTGCCCACAGCCCTTGGAAGTGATGACGAAGGCCGTGAACTCACAGGGTCTGTGGGGTACCTCGCCTGTGTTTCTTGTCCCTGAAGCTCTTGGAAGTCTCCTGTGGTCCCAGTGGTGCCATCAAATCTGTGAAACAAGGAAGATTCACCTGAGTCCATTTAAACATCAACGTGGCTTTACTCAGCAATTCAGGAGACAGGCAGCATCCCCTCGAGCAAGTAGAAAGGAGCTCTGCTGAGCTGTGGGGAAGGAAAGGTTTTTTTTGTTGTTGTTGTTGTTGTTTGGTTATGTTTGTTTTATTTATTTATTTATTTTAATATTTATTTTCAGCATAACAGTATTCATTGTTTTTTCACCACACCCAGTGCTCCATGCAATCTGTGCCCTCCCTAATACCCACCACCTGGTTCCCCCAACCTCCCACCCCCCGCCCCTTCAAAACCCTCAGGTTGTTTTTCAGAGTCTGTAGTCTCTCATGGTTCACCTCCCCTTCCAATTTCCCTCAACTCCCTTCTCCTCTCCATCTCCCCTTGTCCTCTATATTATTTGTTATGCTCCACAAATAAGTGAAACCATATGATACTTGACTCTCTCTGTTTGACTTATTTCACTCAGCATAATCTCTTTTTAAAGGTGGAAAGGGAGTGGAAAAAGGAAATGATTACCAAAGAATGCCTTGTCTTAGAGGAGGTCACCTTCTTATGGGGAGCAGAAGCAGTCAAATGGGTGAATCATCTCCTTAGTGCTGGCCTTCTGATTCCATGGTGCCTGGTTAAAGCTTGCATTCCTGGGGGGTTAAAATGGCGGTTAGGTTAGGTTAGGTGTTCAATCTTGGTTTGCTGATGTTGGGGTTTGGTACAGGTGACCACCTTTGGGGCATGCTGTCTCTTTTTAAACACAGTGTACAAGTCTTTCACCTTCTTGGTTAAGTTTATTCCTAAATATTTTATTCTTTTTCATGTTATTGTATGTGGAATTGTTTCTGAATTTCTTTTTCAGATGGTTCAGTGGTAGTGCAAGGGAATGCATGTGATTTCTGAGTGTTGATTTTGTATCCTACAACTTGGACGAATTTCTTAAGTCTAATATGTTAATTGTGTGTGTGTGTGTGTGTGTGTGTATACACTGGAATCTTTAGCGCATTCTACATACAAGATTATGCTGTATGCAAGCAGGAATGATTTTTCTTCTTCCTTTCCAATCTGGATGCTGGTTATTTCTTTTCCTGCCTAATAGGTCTGGCTAGAATTCTGATTCTGTGTTGAGTAGATCTTTGGGGATCTTTGCCTTGGGGAAAGTGGGGATCTTTGCCTTGTTTCTGATCTTAGGGAAAAAGCATTTTCTCTTTCATCACTGAGTATCATGTTCATCATCACTTTTTCAAAGATGGCCTTTATCCTGGTGAGGTAACCAGTGGACTTTGTATTGCTACAACCGTCTCTAATGTGGGGTTGGATGTAGAGACTTATAGCTGGTGCTGTTTGAATATTTTGTTTTCATTGGCATAAAAAAATTCCTAGAGGGTGGGGCATGTCCAGTCATGGTATGTGAGATGATTTGAGAGGGTGCATTCTAGCAGCATTTAAAGAACACCAAGTCCCCCTCTTCCACAGGCAGGATTTTATTTCTCACACAAAATTCTTTTCCAGTTCCTCTGATGATTTGATACCATCGAGGGCATCTCAGTCTGGGCTACTGCATCTTTAACACTTCTCTAACACTAAGTGATTTTTAATTTTTTTTTATAATGAGGGAGCAGATTTTGGTTTCAGTGCCTTCAGCAGACAGCAGTTTGTCTTGACAGTGTAAGGGTGTTATCTTATTTTATTTGTATTTTTTTGCCTTCTCTTTCTGGCAAGTGATACAGATTTCCAATTACTTAGAGCTGTGAAATAATTATAGATTAGAGGGAGAAGGTTGTATTTAAAAAATACATGTATTCAAGTTATATCCAAGAGAGTTGACCTTTAAAAGGTCATGTCAATGCATCAGTTTGATTAAGGACTACCTTTCTGGTACCCACAGAGGAGTTGGAAGTAGGTTCTCTTCTTACCAAGGAGATGGGCTTTGTGCAGTGACTGCAGATGTGTAAGGTGTAGATTGGATACACATGAGCTTTAATGATACCCCAAGTTCCCTAAACCCAGTGAGGAAGAAGATCCTTATCAATGAGGGGAGTAGAGAGCTAAAATTTTCTGATCTTCAGACTGACCATTCTAACTCTTTGAGACCCCAAGGAAGCTTGTGATTTCTCTGTGTCCAGTCAGTGAAGATCAGACTTTGTATCAGTGGGCCTCAGTGTGAGAGAACACTATGTAGTAGTGGAAAGAACTGGTGGGCATCCCATTGTTTCTGGCTTCCCTGGGGTACTGGCCATCAGAGTGTACCTAACGTTAATTAATGGTGGCTCTGGTTACCAGAGTAGGGCTGGCCGGGCTTAGAAAAAGAGGAATCTTCGGGGCACCTGGGTGGCTCAGTTGGTTAAGAGACTGCTTTCAGCTCAGGTCATGGTCCTGGAGTCCCTGGCTGCAGTCCCTCATCAGGCTCCCTGCTCAGCGGGAAGTCTGCTCTCCCTCTGATCCTCCTCCCTCTCATGCTCTCTCTCTCTGTCTCTCTTCCTCTCTCTCTCTCTCTCTCTCTCTCTCTCTCCAATAAATAATAAAAATAAAAATCTTTAAAAAAAGAGCAATCCTGAACATTACATAATTCTGAGAGGCAAGCATCCTGTTACATTTCAACATACAACTGGTGTCTCCCCTCAAGCATCGTACGATTGAAATAACTTGCAAAGCCAGTTTTATATTTAAGGAAGACCTTTAAGCTTCAACCGTGTTAGGAACTATCTGGTGACAAGTGAAAAAAACCTCTTGATGGAAAGAAGTATTAGTGTGGAGGCTCCTAGCCCCACCCCAAAGGGATTGTCTAGGACCCCTGTATGGAGCTAGTCAGTAATAGTACTGGTGGGTATAGCACAGAGTCACAGAAGTGTCCCCGAGTGAGGCTGAAGCAGTATGAGGCCAGGCCATCTGTTACTGGACGATGGATGCGTCCGTCCATCTTCTCTTGATGCTGCTGAGATTCGACTCACCCAAGTCCTGCCGCTCCGAGTGGCTGATCATCACGTGTCCTTTGAATGTTACTTGGCTGGTGACAGGGAGAGAAAGTGCTGCTTGTGTGGAGTTAGAGGATCCTAACCCACATGATGAGGATTTTGCACTGAAACCCTATTTAATGAACTTTTTGGCTGTAAACATTAATCTTGAGAACTGGAGTCATGTGAATGTGCAACTGAAAACAGGTCCCTTGTTAGTAAAATCAGGGATTCCATGTGCAAAGCTGAGGCTGATCTGGGGACTGCAGGGTAAGTGGTGAGGTGACCCCTGGCTTATGGTGGGCGTCTAGAGGGAGCAGCTGGGATTGAGATGTCCCCATGGCGAAGCTCTTGGAAGGAGCAGCTGGATCCCGGGCCAACGGAGGGAGTCCGTTGTGCCATCCAGCGTGTCCTTTAAGGAACTGCTCATGTGTCCTAGTCCTCCTTTTCCAGAAAACAAATAATGAACTCAGTATAAGGACTGATGAATATGTAATGATGGAGAATAGGTCTGTGATTTTGGCAGACTAAAGAAGGCAACCAGTTCCACGTCGGTGGAAATTGATTGATCTGGCTTTCTTCGCTTCTAGATAATTTTCTATTTGTAATACAGAGGTTGCGTTAAACAACCTTCAAGGCATTCCTGTCCTCCACTCTGCCGACTCCAACCCTCCCCTCGTCTCTTCTTTGCCTTTCTCTGACTTTCATAAGTATTTACTGAGTCCCTGCTTTGTGTCATCTCTTGTGCTGAGGGGCAAAGGATGAACTCTGCAGGTAGCCACTAGCCTCTTGGATCTCACAGCCCTGTGGTGGAGGGGGAGGGAGATACAAGTTAGTGTCCTACGAATCGTCGCCAGTGTTTATTGAACAAGTTCTGCATCCCACCTGCTATTCCAAATCCTTCCCATGAATGAGCTCACTGAGCCCTCACAAGAACAGCACGACAAAGGGATTCTTAGTATTATTGTACAGATGAGGAAACCAAAGTGCAGAGAGGTTAAGGAACTTGCCTGGTGTCACACAGCTGGTAAACGGAGAATCAGGAATTGGCCTCAAGCAGTCTGGTTCTTGAATCCACATTCTTCCACACGTGGCATATACAGCATGAGAAGGAGTGGAAGAGAAGAAATGCAAGGGTGCCAGGGGCTCCTGGAAGAGCGGCACTGGGTGTTGTAACGGAGGTGACGTTGGTGTGTTTGGAGAAGAGGAAGCCAGATGTTGTGAGTAAAGGATACAGTATCTTACGGAATGAGAAAAATCCCATGCAGGATATGTAGCTCCCGGGTTCTTACGAAGGCACCCAGCTGCCAATGATCCTGCCCGAGCAGAGACTGGATCCCCTCAGGTCCTCAAGGAAACTTCCTTTGGTCGTCATTATGGACATCCTGTTCCCTCTTCACATTTTGGGAGAAGCTGACCCTTTGGCTGCCTGCCCACCCAGCATGGCTCCCTGGCGACACCTAGCACATTCTTGTGTGTTGACAGTGGGGAGAGGTGAACCAAAGGGCAGTTTCCCAGGACTGTCATCGCCCAAAAGGACCAAGCCTCATGCCTGCATGGAGATTCTTCTTGTAGCCCCTAATCCAGTCTTCCTGCCTGCTGGGGAGGTTGGGAGGGGGTTCTGGAGAAGGTGAGCAGGAATTTCTAAGTGTCAGCAGTTGTGAGGAAGGGAAGAGAGAGTGGGGGACATGTGGGGGAAGTGCATGTCATTGTGCAGGACTGAGGGAGGATGCCAGAAGCAAGAGGCAAGTCTGCAGGGACGGAGCATCAGAGACCAAAGTGTACAGGGTCGTGCACGTATGCTCCCGAGTTTGGGCTGTGTCCAGTGAGCAGCAGAACATCTAGATACTTCTGGAAAGGCCTCGTGTAACTCTTCCACCTCAGATTCCTAAACATTTCCTACACACCAGCGACTGCACTAAGTGCATGCATTGATTTCTTTGTTCTCCACAGTAACCGGTAGTGTGGGCTCTGTCGCTCACCCCATTTCACAGAGGGGGAAACTGAGGAACAGCGAGATGAAGTTTGCTCAAGGCCACTCATCTAGCAAGTGGCGGAGCTGGGTTTGAACCTGGGGATTCTGCCTCCAGAGTCTGCACGTTTGCCCCAGGTGCTGCGTGTCTGAAGTGGTCAGGGCATACCAGGCTGTTGGCAGCTCAGAGCCCCTGACTTCCAATGGGCAGATTTCTGCCCGCTTGTCCCGGTCTCCCTCACCTTCATGTCGACCAGGTGAACAACTGAAAATTCCATCCCCTGCAATTTGGTTTCAGAGCGTGTATGACTGAGCCGAGATGAATTCGAGTTTCATCTTGCAGGCCTCACGACCTCACAGAGGTATCTCAGACGTTCTCCGGCTTCTGTTGGTGACATAGTGTGTGGGGGTTATTTCCACTGACAGGCAGTTTTATCATTATTTTTAAAGCAGGGACTTGTCTCGAATAGTTCAGGCAGTGTCAATGGCAGAGATAAGAAAGCTCATAGAATAAAATGTCAGTGCAGGAAAGAAGCTAAAAATCAGTCCTACGCAAGGGTGGTAAACACAGGGGTGAAAAGTGGCTGGGAGCTCTTTGTCCTCAGGGCACACCTGTGGACTTCGTGAGGGTGGGGGCTGTCAGCTCTCCCTCCAAGCCTCCGGGTCCCTGAGAAATAACAAAGGTAACAAAGGTGTGTGGTATGGACTCTTGCTCCGGAGCTGTATCCTTCATTTAATTTGATTCTCAGGACCCAAGGTAGGGCATCTTTTCCCCATTTAAGTAAACAGAAAGGAAAGCTCAGAGCGATGCATGACTGGCTCAGGGTCCCTCAGCTAGTGACTCGAAGAGTTGGCATTCTAAGTCAAACCAAATTCTCTTTTACCATCTTAGCTGTCAAAGAGACAAAAGGAGTTGCCACCTATGAGGGTTCAGAAAATGAGGCTATTCTGTGGCTTCCACCATGACCATGACCACCAGCTGACCTTCAGGGAGCACTTAGGCGGAGCACTGTGCACAGAGCCGAGCACTCCACGGGCATCATTTCCTTTCATCCTCAGTCACCCTTCCGAAGGTGTTCTTTTTCCTGTTCGACATCTGAGGAAGCCGACGCTCCACATGGTGAGGCAACAAAGCTCAGGTCTGTCTGGATGCTTTCCATCGTGTCCTACCCACTGCTTATTTCCCTGTGGGTTGGAAACTTTTGTGCCTGGGAAGCGTCTGAGCACAGGCAAGGGCCCTGGACTATCCCACAGAACAGCGGCTTTCACGGCATGCTTCCTGGGGCTCTGTGGGTCCAGGGAGATGTCTTAGGAGTCAAGGTCAGGGTGAAGCAGTGCAGGATACCTCTGGGATCTTGAGTCAGAGCGGCCAGAGCTGCTTCTCCCTACTGGTCCATAAACCAGGCCTCCATAGCGCATTGCACTGGGGGAAAGCATTCTACAGTGCGGCCTGATTGGAAGCAAGAGTCAGATGGCCCTGGTTCAGATCCTTGTTCTCCATTTGGTGTCTTGAGCAAGTGATCTTGGGCGAGGTACTCCATCTCTCTGTGGCTCAGGTTTATCCAGTCTGCAATGGAGAAGATAATAACCTGCTTACAGACCTCTTTTGAGAATTCAGGGTGATGGCACACGCACACGTTCAGCGTGGAATAAATACCAATGAATGCTGGTTCCTCTCCCTCCCCAGGCCTTACTTTACTTAACCCCAAATGTTGCTTGGAGGAAACACTCACTTTCGAAAATGGATGGAGAAGATTCAGAATCATTTACTCCAATGTGCAGTGACCTGCCTGGGTATTTGACCATATCTCAGACTTGCTTCTAAGTTTTCCACCTTTCACATACCACTAGGCTTAGAGGTCTTCTTAATCCTGGCTCTGTCACCTTTGGTGTGGTCCTAGAGGGCCGAGCAGCCCCCAGCATGCAGCAGGAAGACTGCTGAGAGATGGCGTGCGATGTCAGCGCCCCTAGTGCTTATGGATGTGGAATATGCTGTGGTCCTCTTCATAGGCACTTGCATGATACCTGATTTCGTTTACACTTTGTTGCATTGTACAATCCCTGATCTTGTTCTCAATGTCTTTCTGAATACAGAAAAAAGAGTGTGTTCTAAACACAGAACAAGGGGCCTCTCCAATGAGTGGGGACATAGGAAGACTGGGATGTGATCCCCAGGACATGGCAGAGCAGAACGACAGAATGACAGGTTTTGCAGCCTCCCTCTCTCCGTGTGGACATGTGTGTGTATGTGTATGTGACACAGCCACACTGGTATGTGGGCTTGGTAAGTATCTACATGTATGACACGTATGTGCATAATTCTGGTAAATTTCTTCTCTGTAGAGTTGGAATGTCTCCAGTTCGATATCTGCATGTTCTCCAGCTGGAAAGACTCTGCCTGGCATGTTGCAAATTGTGTGGTTTATGTGGAAAGGGAAAGATGTGAGGTTGACAGTGTTGAGGAGCCAGCTGCCGTCACATCTGAGATGTCCAGGAGAGGAAAAACGGGGTGCCTTCTAGTTAGAGACCTGACCACCAGTGTATGACCTTGACCAAGTCCTCCTTGCCCACTTCCCACCTAGGCTGTACTTTCTTCCCGCTAGAATGAAGCAGTTGGACTATTATCCCTGTAGATCCTTTCCAGTGCAGAGGTTTGGAGTTGGTGGTTTTCACATTATTAGTTCTCTTGGCTTCCGGCCCCTGGAAATTCTTAGTATGTTCTCAAGAAGATGAATCCATCTGGGAAGCCTGTGGGTCCTGGTGCTTCAGGGTGGAGGCTATGGGAGTGAAGACCTGGAGACAGCCATATGCAGAAAAGCCCGCAGACCGTCTGCTTCAGGTGCTCTGAATGTTTGAGGACTACCGGCTGTCCTGCTGCCTTAGCCACAGATTATGTGTGACGCCGGCATGAATTTGCTTCACGGTGTTAGGGTGCAGAAAACCTCACATTTCTTCATTTTCCTAAGTGAAATGAAATCTGGCTCTGAGCCCCGCTCCCATGAGTTGTGGGATGGGCACTGTCTGTCATCATTGGGCTGCCTGCCCCACAATGAGCCGGTATCAAATCCTAGAGCTTCTGTTGGTGCCAGCAGGGGTGTGGTCCTCGGGTGTCTGTTTTGGGACGTGCTCCCTGCAGTGACCAAGAGGAGCTGTGGCTCAGATAAGGACCTCCCCGTGGCCTTCAAAGTCTTGTTCTCGGTCGTGAGCCCTCGGATTCAAGTGTCACCCCATCCAACGGGTGCCTCCTTTGGGACGCTGCAAGGGAGAGGAGCACAGGTCTCCAGACCTTCAGGTCTGGCTTGCTGTGTGCTCCTGGTCCTGGGAACTCCAGTTCTCGGCCAGGGCGATGCTCTCCTGTCCTCCGTTCTCCCACCCACTCTTCTCTCCTTGCTCCTCTGCAGGGACCCCCACTTAATTCTGTGCTCGGTCTGACCTGCCCACTGTGGACAGGAGGGACTCCTGGGATTCAGAGACGCTCTGACCATTCCCCTCCCTCTACCCCAAGACTGGCTTAGACCTTCAACAGACCCGGCCTCGGAGAAGTATAATTTGAGCCACATGGGTAATTTAACATTTTCCTGTACCACCTGAAAACAGTATAATAAAATGGATGAAATTTATTATTTATTATTATTTTCATTCTTGTTTATTTTTAATAAATAAATGTATTTTTAAAGATTTTGTTTATGTATTTGACACAGAGAGAGATCACAAGTAGGCAGAGAGGCAGCAGAGAGAGAGAGAGGGAAGCAGGCTCCCCGATGAGCAGAGATCCCGATGTGGGGCTCAATCCCAGGATCCTGAGATCATGACCTGAGCCAAAGGCAGAGGCTTAACCCACTGAGCCACCCACGTACCCCTATTTGTTTATTTTTACTATTGTTTTCTTTAACTCAGTTTATTCACAATATTGCCTTTTGAACATGTAATCAGTATGAAAGTATTAATGGGATATTTTGCATCAGTTGGTCATACTACGCCACTGAACTCCAGTGTGTACTATACACTGACGCCATGTCTTGGCTTGGATGAACCACATGTGGAGCGCTCGGCAGCCCCATGTGCTAGTGGCTCCCACACCGGACCGTGCAAAGTGTGGCTGGGAGGATGGGTGAAACAGCTGAAGGGGATTAAGAGGACACTTACCGTGGGCAGCACCGAGTGATGTTCAGAACTGTTGAATCACTGTGCTGTACACCTGGACCTAAGAGAGGGCTGCATGTTCACTACACTGGAATGAAAGGTAATTAATGAAAAAATAAAGTGACTAATTCAGTGGCATTTAGTACATTCACAGGGTTGTGTGACCATCACCTCTAACTAGCTCCAGAACATTTTTGACAAGAAACCCTGTGCTCCGGGCACCTGGGTGGCTCAGTGGGTTAAAGCCTCTGCCTTCGGCTCAGGTCATAATGATCCCGGGGTCCTGGGATCGAGCCCCGCATTGGGCTCTCTGCTCAGTGGGGAGCCTGCTTCCCTTCTTCTCTCTCTGCCTCTCTGCCTACCTGTGATCTCTGTCAAATAAATAAATAAAAATCTTAAAAAAAAAGAAAAAAGAAACCCTGTGCTCATTAAGCAGTTTTCTCCCCGTGTGCCCTCCCTCCAGTCCCCACCAACCCATCATCTACTTCCTGTCTTGGTGGATTACCTATTTGGGATATTTCAAATAACTGAAATCACTTGATATGTGACCTTTTTGTGACTGGTTTCTTTCACCTAGTGTAGTATTTTCCCATTCATCTGTGTAGTGACACCTGTCAGTACTTCGCTCCTCAGCTGGGGTTCCATTGTATGGATATGCCCCATTTGTTTGTCCATTTCTCTTTCGATGGGTATCCATCTCTCTTAATCAGATTGAAGTTTGGAGGGGCGCCTGGGTGGCCCAGTGGGTGAAGTATCCAACTCTTGACTTTGGCTAAGGTCACGGTCTTGGGGTCATGGGATAGAGCTCCTCATTGGCCCTGTGCACAGTGGGGAGTCTGCTTGGGACTCCCTTTCTCTCTCTCTCCTCTGCCTTTTCCCACATTTGTGCTCCCTCTCTGTAAAGAAATAGATAAAATCTTAAAAAAAAAAAAACAAACAAAAAACAAGAAGTGGCTTGAATACCCCTGTGTTCATAGTAGCATTATTCTCAACAGAGAAAAGGTGGAAGCACCCTGCGTGTCCATCAGGGGATGAATGGTTAAACAGAGGTAGCATACCTCTGTTATGGAGGGTTGTATAGTCTTAAAAAGGAAGGAAATGCTGACCCATGGTACCACATGGATGGAACTTGAGGACGCTACACAAAGTGAAATAAGCCAATTAGAAAAGAGCAAATACTGTCTGATTCCATTTATGAAATGCCTAGAGTAATCTAGATAAGAGAGATAGAAAGGTGCTTACTGGGGACCAGAAGGAGGAGAGAACGAGGCATTGTTTCATGAGGACAAGAGTTTCAGTTTGGGAAGATGGGAAAATTGTGGAGATGTACAGTGTTGATGGTTGCAGGATGATGGTGTCCTTAGGACCATTTAACTGTGTGCTGAGAAATGAAACGTGTTGATATGTGTATCTTAAAAACTGTTGTCTTGACTCCTAGGTTGATTATAAAGAACTGGTCATTGGCTAAAGGCATTAGGAAAAAGCAGGTCTGTTTTCTCCACTCTCAGAAAGGAGCTATTCCTGGACCACATTTGAGGTAATTAAATCTTCTTTGTTCACTGTTAAATTCTTTCTTTCTTTCTTTCTTTTTTTTTTTTTTTTGGACTAATACTAAGGCTTATTTATCAACACACAGATGATTACATAATATTTTACACCCTCGGTTTGACTAAAACACAGCCATGCTCAGAATAGGCACTCCTTGAAGGACGAATAATGACGGGTTATAAAAGAAAATCTAACTTGTAAACCTGTGCCATCTGTTTCTGCCCCAGGCCCACCTGGCTTACTCCTCTCTTTTCTCACACAGTATCCGGGTGATGGTAGAAAAGGAAAACTGGGAGCAGCCAGAGAGCGGACACCGAATAGGGAAATGAGAAAAAGACTGCTAGGGTTTGACGTATGAGCGAGTCTTAGGGGCTGTGGAATGACGAGAACAGAGACAGCCCGGGGAGAGGAGTTTTGAGTGTTGCTGTGCACTAAGGCGGTCTTTTTCCTGTGGCATTTTTAGCAATCACTGCAGCAGAGATGTAAATCGCCTTTTGATTAGTATTTCTTTGAATGTCATAAGGAGATGAAGTGAGGCACAAGGTGACAGGCTCGCCTTTGGGTCCCATTCGCATCCCCAGGACCTGGGAAACTGTCCAGTAGTTGTGACCAGTCGGTGGTATTGGACGGAGGAGTCGATCCTCTGCGTGGTCATTGGGAGCTCGTCCTTCTCAGCTCCCTCGTTTCTCTTGCGTCCGCCCAACACCTTGTGAAGGGCCCGTCTGACGGGATCCACTGAAGGAAGCAAGAGCGGTTCCCTGTGCAGTGGGAACACTACAGCCGTTGTCACTTAATGTCATCCTGACGCTCTGGGAACGAGCTGAAGCCAGAGAAGAGAGTGGTGGGGACAGAAAGTATGTGGAGAATAGCTGTACATCACTTCATGTAGTGCAGGGGGAAGTCAGCATATTCACAAACGTGCATTCGGTCTGAAAACCAATGACTTAAGTCATTCAAACTCCGTCTCGTGGGGCCAGATAGCCGCTGGCAGTATTTCGTATAAAGGGCTCTGTAGAAGGATGAGTTCTGTTTACTGAATTGAACGTCAAGTAATAACCCTGCCACCTACTCTTTTTTTCCTGGCCTTCCCAGCCTACGAATTTTGATGCATTACAAAGAGTTCTATGGCAGCGTGATCACTTAAAAAAAAAGCTATCCGGGTAATAACACAAACACCTTTAAACTGGAGAAAAACTCATTTGCCCTTGAGGTTTGCTCATTCTTGATTTTATCACTGGTCTGATTGCCTTCCTTGGGAAAAACATTCAGAGTTACATGTTTTTGTTCAAGGCTCCAGGTGTTCCTTGGAATCTACCACTCTATTCTATAAAGGACTCACTCTTGGATGCTTTTGGTGAGATGTCGTCCACCTCCACGTTCTGACCTTGGCTTTTCACGGTCAAGCCTGGTGCTGACCTGGTCCAAACGAGGGCCTCTTCCATACAGAAAAGATGCAGGGAGCTTGCCTAGGGAGCATCCACGACTGTGTGAAATATAAAATGACACATTCTTAGAATCCCACCTAACTTCAGTCTTTCTTTCCTAATTTTGATTGTCTGCATTGCCTTTTCTGAAGACTCAGCTGAAGTATCCTTTCCCTTAGGGAGCTCTGTCTGATTTATTTCCAGGCCAGGTTATGTTATGTGTCTTTCCCATAGGCTTCTTAATAGTGAGAATTTGTTGCAAGTTTGGATTCTCAGGATCTTTGATCTCCCTGTGTTTGGAGAATTCCTTCCTTCCTCCCTTCCTCCCTTCATTTGTTTGAGTGTGTATTGAGAGCCTACTGTGTTCCTGGCATTGGGGACACAGCAGTGAATAAAGCAGACACGTATCCTTCCTTCTGAAGCTCACATTTGGGTAGGGAGAGATAGGTGAGCATAGAAATAATGAGATGGTGGTAAGAGCCATGGGGGTGGGAGGAATATAGCATAGAAGGGTGATGACAAGTGCTAGGGGAAGGAGGCATTAGAGTTTTGACTAGAGTGGTCTCACTGAGAAGGTGACTTTTGAGCAAAACCTGGAAAGAGGGCTTCCCCTTACTGTAAGAGTTTTGGTGGTGGGAGACAAAGTGGGTCTCCAACTGTAGAAACTCACCAGGTGAGATGCTCAGTTTCCCAGCATGCCTTACAGCTAGACTGAGGGTGAGGGATCTAGAATAACTGAATCTTTGGACCCTGGGAAACAAACTGAGGGTTTGGGATTGGAGTTGGGTGGGGAGATGGGGTAACGGGGTGATGGGTACTAAGGGGGGCATGTGTTGTGATGAGCACTAGGTGGGTTTTTTTTTTTTCAGTGTTCCAAGGTTCATTGTTCTTGCACCATGCGCAGTGCTCCATGCAATATGTGCCCTCCTTAATACCAATCACCAGGCCCTCCTAACCCCCACCCCACCTCCCCTCCAAAACCCTCAAATGGTTTCTCAGAGTCCACAGTTGCTCATGGTTCTTCTCCCCTCCGATTTCCCCCAGCCCACTTCAGCTGTCCTTCACCCAATGTCCTTTGCTATTCCTTATGCCCCACAAGTAAGTGAAACCGTATGATAATTGACTCTCTCTGCTTGAGTTATTTCACTCGGCATAATCTCCTCCGGCCCCATCCGTGTTGATACAAATGTTGAGTGGTCATCCTTTCTGATGGAGGCATAATACTCCATTGTATGTATGGACCATATCTTCTTTATCCATTTGTCTGTTGATGGGCGTCTTGGTTCTTTCCACAGTTTGGCGACTGTGGCCATTGCTGCTGTGAACATTGGCATAGAGATGGCCCTTCTTTTCCCTTCCTCTGTATCTTTGGGATAAATACCCAGTAGTGCAATTGCAGGGTCATAGGGAAGCTCTATTTTTAGTTTCTTAAGGAATCTCCACACTGTTTTCTACTGTGGGTGCACCAAGTTGCATTCCCACCAACAGTGTACAAGGAATCCCCTTTCTCCACATCCTCTCCAACACATGTTATTTACTGTCTTGTTAATTTTGGCCACTCTAACTGGTGTAAGGTGGTATCTCAATGTGGTTTTGATTTGAATCTGCCTTTGGCTAGTGATGATGAACATTGTTTCATGTGTCTGTTAGCCATTCGTATGTCTTCTTTGGAGAAGTATCTGTTCATGTCTTCTGCACATTTTTAAACCTGATTATCTGTTTTTTGAGGAGTTCTTTATAGATCTTGGAGATCAGTTCTTTGTCTGTAGTGTCATTTGCGAATATATTCTCCCATTCCATGGGTCGCCTCTTTGTCTTTCCATGGTTTTGTTTTTTTTTTAAGATTTTATTTATTTATTTGACAGACAGATATCACAAGTAGGCAGAGAGGCAGGCAGAGAGGACGCGGGGGAAGCAGGCTCCCAGCTGAACAGAGAGCCTGATGGGGGCTCGATCCCAGGATCCTGAGATCATGACCCGAGCCGAAGACAGAGGCCCCAACCCACTGAGCCACCCAGGTGCCCTGTCTTTCCATGTTTTTAAATTGACCCCGGAAATGGTAAAAGTAGCAACTGGGCACTGCAGTCCCCTTTTTGGAAACAGTATGGAGCTGCAGTAGTTATTGTCACTGAAATTTCACTGGTATAACCTGAATCAATAATGCCGGTGTGGACTAATACTCCCTTTGAGGTGAGGCCAGATCATCCCAAAAGTAACCCAGTGGTTCCCTTTGGTAAAGGGCCAAAAATTATTTGGAATTTTAGTGGGAACTCGGCATGTATTAAGAGATGATCTTTGGGAATGGGGATCTCTAATCTGGTACTACATCAATTTAAAATGGTACATTTCTCTGAAATCTCAGTGCTAAGGGAGAATTGGCCCCCTTGTTTTGCGGGGTTGAAGGCTTGCCCCAAAGTAAGTTTCCCTAAAGGCGGGATCCATCCTTGTGGAATTTGGAATGACATTGATTTGCCCAATGAATTCCTTCTTTACATTTAGGACAGAGACCTGGTGGCTCGTGTCTTGCATTCCGCAGGGAGAGTTTTCCTTGTTGCCTACGTTGAGCTTTAGTCGGCCCTGTCTGCCCACAGCTGAAACACTGTCCTTTACATTTTCCTGTGGTCAGAGCAGCCAGTGCTCGAGCTAACAAATCAGCTTTATAGGTCTCTGTTCCCACTCCTTGGCATAGCTTAATATGGTCTGTTAATGTTCCCTTGCCTTTAAAGGGTACAATCCGTTTTTCACAATCAGCCTTGGCATTTTCATATGCCAGTAGCTGAGGAATTGTATCAGCAGCTTTGAGATTCATTTATCTTTGAAGAGCTTCCTGTAATCCCGCAATAAAATCAGTAGAGGGTTCTTTAGGAAAATGGTTCTTTAGGTTCTTTAGGTTCTTTTGAAAGGAAGAGCACTTCTCTCCTTGGGAATCTGTTCTCTCCCAGGCTCTCAAACAACAGTGTCGGAGCTGCTCAATAGCTTGATCGTTCATTAGTACTTGATCTTGCACCCAGGCCCGTGGCCCAGTGCCCGTGAGCTGCTCCATGGAAACAGGAACAGTATTAGCTGTGTTACGGGCAGCTGCTGTTTCTGCATGATCTTGCCACCATGTTAAATTGTAAAAACTCACTTGAGGATAAGACGGTTTTTGCTAGTAATAACCCATCAATCGGAATAAGTCGATTGTCTTGTCAGATGCCTTGAATGATTCCCGTTGTATCTGGGGAATTAACTCCATAGTGTTGTACTGCCCGTTTTAATTCCTTGAATAACTTGAAGGGAAATGGCTCATGCATGGCCTCATAGATACCATGAGGGTTGTTGGGATCATGTCCCGGAGTGACATGTTCTCTAACAGTAACTGGGAAATTAAAATGTAAGGCATCTAAGTCTCCTGCTCGCTTTGCTTCAATGAGGCCTTTTCGAATGGCTGATGGCATGATTGTTCATCCTTTTCACTAAATGGCGCCTTCTCATAGGATGGTGAACCCATGGTGATGGTGCCACTTGCCCTGGCACGGTAGCAATTCTTCCCTCCTTTTGTTTTATTGCTGGAGGGGGGAGGAAAGTCCTCCTTTATATATTCCTTTAGGATGACTTTAGTAATTTCCCTCCAGGATGGCATGTTCAGGTTCCCCTTTTTTAGTTTCTCCTGAAACTCATTATCGCTATCCAAATCAGGGGTTTATAAAGGCTCCAGGCGATCTGATCCTGGGAACTCAGACCTAGTGGGGTGATACCTCACACACACACACGCACACGCCCTGCACACACATATGCACACACAGGCTCACACACACACACACACCCTGCCCCTTTCAGCTTACTCATCAAGCAAAGGGAAATGAGGTCATGTGTCCAGGTAACACTTAAGGTGTTTCTGGGTCTAACTCCATTTAGTTTATTAACTACATTGATCTTCTCACATGGATGGGTAGCAATTCTTTGTTTGAAAAGCACTATTTTAGACAACGGAATCCTGTTTACTCTTTTGAAACTCTGTGGGTCAGTTTTCCTTGGACAATCTGGGCTTGTAGGTCATTTTGTCTCATAGTGTGTTTCTGTGTTGAGTTGCTGCCTTGAATCACCAATGGTATGTGGTTTTTTACAGGTGTCTGCTGATGTGGAAACATGGACGAGGTGGGGGGACATGTTTGTACAGCATTAGCACCGACTGCAGTCAAGGCAGCAGTAAGCTTTGTCAGTGGATATGAAGAGAAGATACGATATCTGTCTGCTTCTGTGAGCTCAGAACTGAGCTGGGTGACATCTCACACACACACACACATCCTCCTGCTTTGAGCATACTCATCAAGGAAATGGAGATGAGTTAATACACTTAGAAGATCACTTAGGATGTTTCAGGGTGTAAGTAACTGAAGACCAACTCCATGTGACTTATTTTTTTTTAAAGATTTATTTATTTGAGAGAGAGTGGGGGAGAGGGGCAAAGGGAGAGAGAATCCTGGAACAGCCCCTCGCTGAGAAGGAGCCTGATGTAGAGCTCAATCCCAGGACCCCGAGCTCGTGACCTGAGCCAAAACCAAGAGTTGGCCTCTCAACTGATGAGCCTACCAGGTGCCCCTCCATTTGGTTTAAATGGTAAAGACATTTATTAACTCACAAGATACTCATTGAGAGGTAGAGCAGACTCCAATGCCCACAGTGGCTTGGCATGGCCTTGGGATTTAAGCTCCTTCCCCTACTTCTCATTCTCATAAAGCTAGTTCCACTTATAGCTGCTTTAACTGATATATTTCTGAATCCACATTGATGTTTCCTGTAGGTGTGCCTTCAGTGACTTCTTGCTCCTTGATCACTTTAAAAAAGTGACAGTTAAACTTCATCCTCCTCTTTTTTTTTAAGGATTTTATTTCTTTGACACACAGAGAGAGATCACAAGTAGGCAGAGAGGCAGGCAGAGAGAGAGGGGGAAACAGGCTCCCCGCTGAGCAGAGAGCCCGATGTGGGGCTCGATCCCGGGACCCCTTCGGCAGAGGCTTAACCCACTGAGCCACCCAGGCGCCCTAAACTTCTACCTCTTCTTAATAAATCATGGTGTTTTGCTTCCATCCTCTCTAGTAAGAGGCCAGCTTGTCACTTCAACATTATCACAGCATTCTGTTGGAATGTGTAGGCTTTTCGCAGGCAATTGGGAGTTCATCTGTTCTATCATTTCTTGCAAATTCTGAATCTGCTTGTCTTTTGCTGAAAGGAGCTGAGCATCTTCTGTGCTCCTCTGCTCCTGCCGGTGTTGAAGATGGTCCACTTTCTGCTTCTGCTCTTGTAAGGACTGAAGCAGTGCTACCTTCCCCTGCTCCTGGTTGTGAATGATCTGTTGCTCTTTTATTTCCCTCTCAAGGTCATCTTTTAACTCCTTGAGTTGAAAGACCTCACACTCTAGTTCTACAGTGTCATCTAGGATTTTAGCTCAACCACAGGGACAGTGTGACTCTGTTGTTTCAGGCGCTCCAGGTCTTTGTTCACTGGAGGATTTTTGTCAGGCAACCCGGCCTTCATCTCTTCTATCGTGTCTTGCAAATTCTGCATCTGCTCATCTTTTACTGAAGGGAGCTGAGCATGTTTGACACTCATCTCCTGTCGGTAGAAAGATGGTCTGCGTTCTGCTTCTGCTCTTGTAAAGATCGCAGCAGTCCTACCTTCCCCTGCTGCTGGTTGTCAATGATCTTCGGTTGTTCTTTTACTTCCTCCTCGAGATCCTCTTCTTTAAAATTTTATGTATTTATTTGACAGAGAGAGAGAGAGAGAGAGAGTAAGCAGGGGGAGTAGCAGGCAGAGAGAGAGGGAGAAGCAGGCTCCTTGCTGAGCAGGGACCCTGACACGGGGCTTGATCCCAGGACCCTGGGATCGCAACCTGAGCCAACGGCAGTTGCTTAACCTACTGAGCGACCCAGGCACCCCAAGATCATGTTTACCTCCTTGAGTTGAAATACCTCACACTCGAGTTCGATGATCTAGTCTAGGGTTTTAGGGTCAACCACAGGGACAGTGAGACTCGGTTGTCTTAGCCACTCCAGGTCTGCATTCACATGGGGATTTTTGTCTGTCCCAGATGGGGGACACATGTCTTGGTCCTCCACGGATGGCTGTAAAATGTCATGGCTTCTTAAGGTTCCGGTTGACGTACCGAATTCCTCCCGAAGCTCTGGCCTTTCTCTAAGCTCTTCAATGTACTCGTCTTGCTCTCTGACGCATTGTGTCAGTTGCTTCTGCTCCTCCAAAGCAGAGGACAGCAGTTCCTTCATTTCTTGATGGTCGGTGTCCATCTGCTCGATCCTCTTTTGGAGGTGTACTATTTCCAGGTCTTTCTCTTGACCGAGTTGAATGAAATGCGCATGCTCTACCGGTGACCTTTCTTTGAGACTTTGCTCAGACTTGTTTGTCTCTTCCAACAGCTTCTTTTCGGCCCCACACAATTTTGCCACCAACCGTCCTTTCCCTATTTTTAAAACCCTCACAGCAATGTTGTTTTCCAGAGAATCCTCGTTGTTCCACAGAGTAGATTCTTCCAGCTGATGTCGTTCATCTTGGAGCTCCAAAAGCAACTTTTGGTGTTTTGCTCTGCGATCGGAAGCAACGTTGTTTAAACTCTCATTCAGCTGCTGCATCTCTGCAGGTTGTTGCTTCAACCTTCTGAGCTCAGTTTCCCTTTCTTGAAGGAAGTCATCTTTCACATTCCCAGCAGAGTCTTGATTTTGCAGGTCTTCCGTCCATTTTTGATACTCGATTAGTTGCTCGCAGTGCCTCTCATTGACGTCTGCCAATTTCTCCCGATGGGCATTCTGCAGTAGCACCATGCCAAGCTGATGTTGTCATCCCTCCCCCTCATCCAGTGCTGTCCTATCCCTGGTGCTCTTCGGTTTCCAGACTGTATCTGAGTCTAACCTACTCGGTCACTGGCAGGAAGACTGGGACATGTTCTTCTAATATGTCACTTCTGCCTCCAGTGTTAGGATCTCATTTGGAGAGTCTGTTGATTTCTTGCTCTGAGCAGTTGACATCAGCAAAGTCCATGTCATTGCCATGGAACGTTCTTCCCTCAGCATATCTCGAGTGAAATTGAAGGTGTGGCCCAGGAAAGAAGGCTCACTGCCATCCACTCCCCCAGCAAATGGCCTAGGCCAAAGCCCTGGCCACCAACCCAGAGAGAAACCTTTGCAGGTCATAAAGCTGACCTGGTCCACTGTGGAAAAGCACCTAGCTTTTTCTTGTGGGCGCTTCAGTCCATTTGGTCCTTGTTCTGCCATGAACAGGACCCGTCCCCTTTCCTGTGAGTGAGCGTAGTTGTATCTGTTCTTACTTGTTAACAGGTGAGCAGGTGAGAGATCAAATCAGGGAATAGCTACAAAAGGCCTTTGTGTCATATCACTGTCACCCAGCCTTGCACATCTCTGAACTGTACTGAAAACACTGTCACGATGACCATAAAATCTTCGTGATCATCAATACGGCAGACATGGGGGCTCTGGGGCTCACAGTCCCACTGGCAGGGTGTTCCACACATGCAGAGGACACGTCTACAAGGGTTTTCTTTTTTTCTTTTTTTTATCAGAAGCCCTGTTTGTAACAGCAAAGGAGGAGAAGCCAGGCACCCATCCTTCACCAGGGCCCCAGTGACATCAAGTACTTGGCTGACAGTGGCAGCAGGTGCAAGCTGCTGGGGACAGGGGTGGAGACAGGCAGTCACTGCATTCCCTCTGAATATATTTTTAACATTTTGAACCAGGTGTTCACCTGCACAAATGAAACATTTCAGGAAGGAAGAGGGCAAATGTTCATTTACCTTTGATCTCCAGAAGGAGGTCTCTATCCCAGCCCTAAATTTAGAACTTCACAATGACATTCTGTCTTTGGTAGAAATGCCTTTATCAGTTACCTGACAGAACGGACTTGAGGAAAATATTCTGAGAGAGACACAGAGATAAGCTATCGCTCCGTGATGCCGGAAAGCATCCCTGCAGAGCCCGTCCTGGGAGCAGAGCAGAGGAGGACTCAGCTGCTCTTCTACGGGGTCAGCGATTTATGTGTGGACTCGTGGGAGAAATAGGGACTTTCTCATTCTCTTCCCTTTTTTTTCCCCTTTTGTTTCTTTTTAATTTAAAGCTGCTGCAACCAAAGTGAGTAGAATCTATTTAACGATTTAAGGGTAGAATTTATGATTTTACAAAGAAAACGCCCTGTGGAGCACCTGGGTTGCTCGGTCAGTTAAGCGTCTGCCTTTGGCTCAGGTCAGGAACTCAGGATCCTGAGATCAAGCCCCGCATTGGGCTCCCTGCTCAGCTGGGAGCCTGCTTTTCCCTCTCCCTCTGCCCCTCCCACTCATGCTCTCCCTCAGAATAAATAAATAAAATCTTTAAAAATTAAAATGTCCCACGATTGGTACATAGGAAACACAAGTGTTTTACATCAAACATCAGATCTTAATGTTCCTCTTCGAAATATGCTTTTTCGTGGCCAAGTACAAACTACTTAGGACTCAGATAAAACTCAAAGTGCAAGATCCTGATGAAATAATATTATCAAATCACAAAATGGGGCCAACCAATGTCGAAGCAAATAAATAAAGGCCATCACATGTGACCCTGTTTCCTTCATCTCCATCCTGTGTGGGTAAAAGCCTCTATGCTTATAAACTGGCCTCACAGACCATCAGCGGGAGGGGAAGGCACGAGCAAATGTTGCTGAATAAATGCACTTGTTCCGCTCCAGGGTGGGGAGCTGGGGTCAAGAAGACCGGAAAGAAAAGAGGAGGAAGGGAAGATTACATCGGGGTTCTAAGGTCTTGTTACTTAAAGTAGAACTATCCTAAGAACAAAATGTGAGTAGCACTTAGAAACGTACTGCAATGTGATACAGGAGTTCTATGTGTATTGACTCTCCTAATAAATAATTTGAGCTTGTAGTTTACAGGTTATCTTGCATTTTATCTTTCTAGGAAATCATTTTTATTGTATGTTACAGAATATCGTCCACAACAGACTGGATATTGAAACAAAAATGTAAAAGCTGCTCACCACACCCTAGTTGGGAAGCACTCTCCTAGTGGGCCGCAGTGTGGCGATGCCAGCCCAGGCAGAGGAAGAAGGAAGGCAGGCCGCTGACATGCTGCCTGGGGCACCCAGTTCCCTGGGCTCCAAGGTGGGTCCCTGCCTCTGGTGAGGAAAGCTGCCTCAGAAGCCCGGTACGGAGCCCAGGGCGGAGGCTTCTGGCCTCTTAGGCAGGCCTGGCCCCATCTTCCTAAAGCCTGGGTTCACCCTCCGCTCAAAGTAAGGTGCATGTCCTTACTGTCAGGGACCACTTTAAACTTTCTTTGCATTTCTTACAGCATCTACCCACAGGCTCCATCTTTAGGGCCAGGATTCCCTGCATGCCCGAGCACTTGGGGTCATTTGGCTAAATTCTCAATCTGGTTGAGAATGAGTTACCCTAACCTCTCAAATCCTTTCACTGCTTGCTCCAAGCTGCAGAGCTTAATAGTGTTACTATCATTTTACTAAGGTCAAGAAAATAATTCCTTACTTAACAGACAGTTCACAGTAAAACATAAATGGCTCTTAAACATATAAAATGATTTTGAACTTTACCCCCAAATGAGAGGAATATGAAATAAAGTTACCATAAGATACCATTTTTCACGTATTAGATTAACAACACTGAAGAGGTTCCTAATACACTGTGTTGGTGAGGATGTTGAGGAACGAGCACTTTCATAGGCTACTGGAGAGAGTGAACACTGGAACTCTCTCTTTTGAAGAAGGAATCCCTAAAACCTCGGGCCTGTGGGATGATGAGGGGACATTGGGAGGGAGGGGGTCACTTGTGCCTGTGAATTTCGGTTGTCTTCCTCTCTCTCTCCTTAGACAGTCTTACAAAATGCTGGATGGAAGTGTCCTGCCAGTATCCAAGGCTTACTACAGATGTGGAAGGGAGGAAAGGAGGCAGGGGAGGCGAGTCAGTTCTCAGGAACCAGGTCAAGGAGGACAATCAGCTACCTACGGTGGTCAACAGAGGCATATTTCATGCTCCATTACAAATCTCAGCAGCAGACTCAGCCATCCGTCTTGGTGCTCACATACACGGCCCCTCATCTGCCTCCCTCACACCCCAGCAGCCATTTCTTCTCTCTCTTTGTTCATGTGCCTAACTCCTTTCCCAGGACTCTACAGAGCACAGAACCTCACCTCCTACCTCACCTAGAAGACCTGCCACCATTTATTTCCTCAGCAGTCTCACTGGCAAGAACCAGTCAGACAACTCTGTTCAACCACAAGTTCTGTGTCCATAGAAAAGGAGATCCAGGATTGTTTGCTAATAATTTTTCCTAAAACTCATGAATGAGTAAGCATTTCCCCTGGCTCTGTATTGGGTACCAGTCCTCCCACATCCCTTAAGCAGGTCATAGTCGGAAAACCAGGAACCAATAAACACAACAGCTACAACCTAGAAAATGCTGCAGTAGCCTAAACTCTGGTCTACACAACCTGGAAAATGCTGTGATAGCCTAAACTCTCCCCAGTCTATTGTACAAGAACCCAAAGTTTTAGTGTTCTAAACCAGGGAACTGAAGCCCAGATTAACTCTGAAGGTCTCTGGCAGCTAGGAGTGGACCCAGCCTCAGGATAAGGAGAAACAGCAGAAGGAGACTGGGTCCCTTGAAGCATGCCAAGTCATTGTGGGCCTGGAGCCTGCTCTGCCCCTCATCAGTTATCTTGTGAATTAATAAATGTCTTTAACATTTAAACCAAATGGAGGGGCACCTGGGTGGCTCAGTCTGCCAACTCTTCATTTAGGTCCAGGTCATGATCTCAGGATCTTGGAATCGAGCCCCATGTCAGACTCTGCTTATCGGAGTCTGCTTCAGGATTCTCTCTCTCCTTCTGTCCCTTCCCCCACACCCACTCACTCTCTAAATAAATCTTTTTAAGAAAAGTAATAAACTGAGGGGGGAAGGCCGGATGGTGCACCGGTAGAGGACCTCGTTTCATCTGGTCCCTTGAATTTAGCTAGATAACTATCAAATTATTCTGAACACCTATGAATTCAACCTGAGACAAAAGGAAAGAATTGTTGGAATTCTACAAATAGAAAAGTGAGCACTTTTTGCAATGTAGGAGGTGCAGAGAAATGAATCTGCAGGGATATGTGGGAAGATCCTCTGTGCAGAGAGGGAGCCTGTGTAAGCCGGCCTCAGGAAAGCGAGGTAGCCCTAAAGCATAAAATCAGAACCTTTAGAAATCAGCTCCAGTGAGAGCCGTCCTTGCCCAGGTGGTGAGGTGGGGCAGAATCCAAGGAGGGACAGTGTGGTCTCAGGACCCCTGGGGTCACAGGAAGCAGGGGGTGTCTGAGCCGGCAGAGTTCCCAGGCATTGGAGTGGGGAAATTGGATAGGGATGGGGAGCAGAGGAGGGGGTTCTGGACAGGGTTTGCCATAATCCGCAAACCGTGGTTAGGTTGGGCAGTAGCTGTTGTGGGGGGGGTGGGGGGCTGCATAGGACAGAAAGAGCAGTGACCTCTGCCTTCTCCCAGGAGGACTGGGGCAGGCACGAACCACAGGAGACTGCAGAGTCTGGCACGCACAAAAGTGAAGGTTGCTTATTCCTGATAGTTTACTGAAAAGAGTGGACCGAGATCTTTCAGCTCTGGGGCTGGAAATCGGGGCACAGGCATTTTTATTTTCACCCTCTAAAGTGGCCCACAAAGCCTTCAGGGAACAGGAGCAGCACAGAGCAACCAGAAGCAGTTTACACTGAGCCGGGCCCCCTGGCAAGGGGCGGCACAACTCCCTCCAGGCAGAGATACCTGAGAATCAGCACAGCAGGCCCTTTCCCCAGAAAACACCTGGAAGAACAGGTGAACACCCAAGTTTAGGAGCACACAGGAGTGCAAACTTCCAACACTAGGGGAAAACAGTAAATAGAAATCAAAGGTTTTTTCATGATTTATCTTTCAGTCTAAAGTTTTTCCTGTTTGTTTTTTTCTTTTTTCCATTCCAATTAGTTTCTTATTTTATCAAGTCTTTTTTAAGTCTTTTTAAATTTTCATTTTCTATATTTACATTTTTTAGATATCTTCTTCATTTTTGGCTTCCTTTCACTGCATTCAGCATTATGTTTGTATATATGTAACTTTGGTGATTCTACACTTTTGGGATTCGGTGGTTGGTTTTGTTTTGTTTTGTTTTTTTGTCAGAGAGAGAGAGAGAGAGAGAATGCATGCACGAGTGGAGAGAGAAGCAGGCTCCCTGCAGAGCAAGGAGCCTGATGTGGAACTCGATCCCAGGACCCCGGGATCCTGGCCTGAGCCGAAGGCAGTGGCTTAACTGACTGAGCCACCCAGGCCTCCCGGATTTGGTGTCTTTTAACAACCCAGTACCTCCTGGAGGTTTGACCACCTGGGAGATTATATTCTCTTTTCGCCCTGCCCCAGGGCCCCACATTTATTTTTTCTTTAGTTTTTGGTTTCTGACCTCTTCGAATTTCACTAGTGTGTATTTTTCTTGGGTCATAGTTGATATTTTTTATTTTGCTCTCTTGTTCATCCATTCTTCTTTGGGCAAAATGAATAGGAAGAGGAATTCACAACAAAAGAAAGAACCAGAGGAAATAACTCTCTGCCACAGATCTAATCCATAGGGGTGTGAGTAAAATGTCAAAGCTGGAATTTGGAATAACGATTACAACGTTACTAGCTGGGCTTGAAAAAAGCATAAAAGACAGTAGAAAATCTCTTAGTGCAGAAATAACATGTAATCAGGCTGAAATTAAAAATGCTTTCACTGAGATGCAGTCGAAATTGGATGCTTAACAGCTGCAGTACATGAGGCAGAAGAGAGAGGAAATGACACAGAAGACAAGTGGATGGAAAGGAAGGAAGCTGAGGAAAAGAGAGAAAAGCAACTAATGGACCATGATGGGAGGCTTCGAGAAATCAGCAGAACCAAATGTGAAACAATATTACAATTGTCGTGGTCCCTGAGGAGACAGAGAGAGAGATACACACACAGAATGTATTTAAAAAATCATAGCTGGAAACTTCCCTCATCTGGGGAAGGATGCAGGCATACAAGTTCAAGACCTAGAGAGGACCCCTTTCAAAATCAATAAAAATAGATCAACACCACAACAGATAGTAGTGAAGCCTGCAAATTTCCAGAGACAAAGAGAAAATCCTGAAAGCATCTCAAGACAAAAGGTTCCTAACCTACAGGTGTGGCAACATTAGGCTGGCAGCAGACCTATCCACAGAGACCTGGGAAGCCAGAAAGGGCTGGCAGATATCTTTGGGGTACTAAATGAGAGAAACATACAGCGAAGAATACTTTATCTGGCAAGGCTGTCATTCAGAATGGAAAGAGAGATAAAGGGCTTTCTGGACAAAGAGAACCTGAAAGCCAGCCGTGTATAAAAATATTAGAGGGGATCTTCAAAGCGAGGAGAGAGCCCAAAAGTAAGAGAGACTGGGGAGAAACAGAGACAATTCTACAGAAACACATTCTTTAGAGGTAATACAATGGCACTCAATTCATATCTCTCAATAGTTACTCTGGATGTAAATGGGGTGAATGCTCCAATCGGAAGACACAGGGTGGGACACCTGGGGCACTCAGTCAGTTAAGCCACTGCCTTCAGCTCGGGTCATGATCCCAGGGTCCTGGGATCAAGTCCCCCATCAGGCTCCTTGCTTGGCAGGAAGCCTGCTTCTCTCTGCCTCTGCCTGCCACTCTGCCTGCTTGTGCACTCGCTATCTCTCTCTCTCTCTCTCTCTCTCTCACCCTTTGACTAATTAATTAATTAATTAATTAAATATTAGAAAAAAAAGACACAGGGTATCAGACTGGATGTGCTATCTACAAGAGATTCATTTTAGTTAAAGACATCTCCAGACTGAAATTGAGGGGGTAGAGATCTATTCGTCACGCTAATGAACCTCAAAAGAAAGCTGGGGTAGCAATCCTCATATCAGACAAAATTAGATTTTAAACCATAGACTGTAGTAAGGGATGAAGGAGGATGCTATAGCATGCTTAAAGGGTCTATACCCAACAAGATGTTCTAAGAATTACAAATATTTATGCTCCTACCTTGGCAGTAGCCAATTATATAAGCCAATTAATAACCAAATTAAAGAAACACTTTGATAATAATACAATAATCGTAGGGGACTTGAACACCCCACTCACAGAATGGACAGATCATCTAAGCAGAGGGTCAACAAGGAAAGAAGGGCTCTGAATGACACACTGGGTCAGAGGGACTTAACAGATACATACTTACAGAGTATTCTATCCTAAAGCCACAGAATACACATTCTTCTCCAGTGCACATGGAACATTCTCCAGAATAGATCACATACTGAGTCATAAATCAGGTCTCAACTGATACTAAAAGACTTGGATTATTCCTTGCATATTTTCAGACCACAATGCTTTGAAACTGGAACTTGTTCACAAGATGACATTTGGAAGCAACTCAAAGACTTGGAGACTAAAGAGCATCCTACTGAAGAATGAATGGGTCAGCTAGGAATTTAAAGAAGAATGTTAAAAATTCATGGAAATGAATGAAAATGAAAACGCAGGTGTTCAAAACCTTTGGGATATAGCAACGGTGGTCCTAAGAGGAGAGTACATAGCAATGCAAAACTTTATCAAAAGATAAGAAAAGTCTCAAATACACAAGCTAACTTAACATTAACATTAACATTAACATTAACAAACATTAACATCTCCAAGCAGGAGAAGAGAAATTATAAAGATTAGAGCAGAAATCAATGAAATAGAAACCAGAAGAACAGCAGAACAGATCAATGAAACTAGGAGCTGGTTTTGAAATTATTAATAAGATTGATGAACCCCTAGCCAGACTTATCCAAAAGAAAAGGGAAAGGACCCAGAATAATATCATGAATGGAAGAGGAGAGGTCACGACTGACACCAAGGAAATACAAACAAATTTAAGAACATATTATGAGCAACTACATGACAACAAATTAGGGACTCCAGAAGAAAGGGATGCATTCCTGGAAACTTATAAACTACCAAAATTGAATCAGGAAGAAATAGAAAATCTGAACATACAATAACCAGCAAGGAAACTGAAGGAGTGATCCAAAATCTCCCAACACACAAGAGTCCAGGGCCAGATGGCTTTCCGGGAATTCTACCAAACATTTACAGAAAAACTAATACCTATTCTTCTGAGGCTGTTTCAAAAAACAGAAGTGGAAGGAAAATTCCATGCTTGTTCTGTCAGGCCAGCATGACCTTAATCCCCAAATCAGACAAAGACCCACAGAAGTAACGTTAAAAGGACTACTCACCACAACCAAGTGGGATTTATTCCTGGGATGTACAGGT
This sequence comes from Gulo gulo luscus, assembly GCA_024510155.1. NCBI lineage: Eukaryota > Metazoa > Chordata > Mammalia > Carnivora > Mustelidae > Gulo > Gulo gulo. The sequence continues at coordinate 64,295 of JAJHUB010000233.1, forward strand.
GGTTCAACATTCACAAATCAAATCAACATAACACATCACATTAATAAAAGAAAGGACAAGAGCCATATGATCCTCTCACTTGATGCAGAAAAAGCATTGCACAATATGCAGCATCCTTTCTGGATTAAAAATCCACAGTGTAGGGATAGAGGGAACATACCTCAGTAACATAAAAGCCATCTATGGAAAGCCCACAGTGAATATCATTCTCAGTGGGGAAAAACTGAGAGCTTTTCCCCTAAGGTCAGGAACATGACAGGGATGCCCACTCTCACCATAGTTGTTCAACTAGAAGTTCTAGTGTCAGCAATCAGACAACAAAAAGAAATAAAAGGCATCCAAATGGGCAAAGAAGTCAAACTCACTCTTTGCAGATGACATGATGCTTTATGGGGAAAACCCAAAAGACACCCACCTCAAATTGCTAGAACGCATACAAGAATTCAGCAACATGACAGAATATAAAGCTCAATGCACAGAAATCAGCTGCATTTCTATACACTAACAAAGAGACAGAAGAAAGAGAAATGAAGGAATTGATCCCATCCACAAATGCACCAAAACCCATGTAAAAGGATGCCATGGATCTGAATAATGCTGAAGTATTTAGGGAAAAAATAAAACATTTAAGAACACGTATACTGAATATTTTCTCGCAGTCTTGCCCATTCACTTTCTTAGTGTATCCATTTTTCTTTCTAATTAGCACTTTTTGTGTTCTCTATACAAAATATTTGCGTGCCCCAAGGTTGTCAAGTTATTTTCTCTTGTTTTCATATGAAAGTTTTATGGTTCTAGCTTTTCTTTTCTTTTTTTACATTTATTTATTTGAGAGAGAGCGTGGAGGAGGAGGGGCAGAGGGAAAGAATTTCAAGCAGATTCTCCGCTGAGTGTGGAGCCTGACACAGCGCTTGACTCCAGATGGGGCTCCACGTGGGGCTTCACACGGGGTTCAATCTTATAATGCTGAGACCACAGTCTGAGCCAAAATCAAGAGTCAGACCCTTAAGGGACTGAACAAACCAGGTGCCCCTGGTGCAGTTTTGTATTTAGGTTTATGATCCATCCCAAATTAATGCCTGCGTACACAAAGAGGTCGGGGTCAAGGTCCATTTTGTTTCCGCTTGAATACCCAGTTTACTCAGAATTATTCACCAAAAAGACTTCCCTTTCCCCCACTAAACGGATTTGACATGACACTCTGGGCAAAAATCAATTGACAGTACTTGTTGTGATTGCTTTATTTTTGGACTCTATTCTGTTTCACTGATCTATCTTTACCCCAAAGACTTTGATTACTGTGGCTTTACTATAAGTCTTAAAAGTAAGTGGGAATAAGTAGTGTAAGTTCTTCAAATGTGTTCTTTTAAAGACTTTTTTGGCCATCCTAGACCCTTTGCATTTCCATATAAATTTTAGAATCAACTTGTTCCTTTCTTCTAGGAAAAAAAAAAAAAAAAAAAAAGATGGCCAGGGGTGCTTTGGTGGCTAAGTCAGTAAAGCATCTGGCTTCAGCTTGGCCATGATCCTGAGGCCCTCAGATCAAGCTTTATCTGAGGCTTCCTCCTGGGGGAGGAAGCAGGAGGGCCTGCTTCTCCCTCACCTTCTGCTTCTGCTCTCGGTCCCTATCCCTTTCTCCATCTCTCAAATAAAATCTTTTAAAAATAATAAAAATAAAATTTTTAAAAGATGGCTAGGATTTTGACTGGGATTGCATTGCTTGCATGAACCAAGTCGTGGGAAACAGCAATCTCAATGCCATCAAATCTCCTGAGGCATGAACAAAGCATATCTCCCAATTATTTCAGTCTTCTTGAATTCCTCTCAACAGTGTTTTATAGTTTTCTGTGTAAGGCTGTTTCATATCTTCCATGAGATTTATTCACAGCCAGTTTGCTTTTTTTTTGTTCGTTTGTTTGTTTGTTTTTGTAAGTAGGCTCCACACCCAGCATGAAGCCCAGTGCAGGGATTGAACTCACAACCCTGAGTTCAAGACCTGAGATCAAAAGTCAGATGATTCATCAAATGAGCCACCCAGTCACCCCAACCAGTTTATATTTTACATGCTCCTATAAAATATTTTAAATTTTCATTCTCCTGTCCATGTATGTTTATTATGCATCTGTCTGACAAAGAATTCCTATCCAGAATACACAATAAACTCCAACAAGTCAAAACCAAAACAACATTAACAATGACAATGGGCAAAAGACTTGAACAGACAGTCCCCAAAAGATGCAGGAATGGCCACTAAACACACGAAAAGGTGCCTAACTCAGATCCTTTGTCACCAGGGAAATGCAATGTGAAACCATAATGAGATGCTATTTCACCCTCACAGACAACACAGAATGTTAACGAGGTCACTGAGCAACTGCAGTGTCACTATATTGCTGGTGGGAAGTGTAAACTGATCAACCACTTTGGATACTAGGCCAGCACTTTGATACATCCCCACTCTGTGACTAAGCGATCCCACTAAGCAAGTTCAGGAAAAATTTAAGACTTCTGGAAGAATGTTTATTGTAGCCTATTCACAATGACCAAAAACTTGGATACAATGAAATGTCTAATCATCAGATGAACAGAAAAACAAATCGCGGTACATGCACACTACATACGAAGGAGCAAACTATCTTTACACTGACAAAGACTTTTTCCTTGACCAAACTACCCAGTGTCCTCTGAGCCCTCTTCTCAACTAGGCCTCAACCTTGACTTATCACACCAGACTTCAGCAAACACTAACATAGTTTCTAACAGCTCAAGGCCCCTCACCGAGGATGGCGCCAGTCCCCCTTAGTGCCTGCCTGAGAAAACTCAAGGTAGCTACTGTTTCTTCAGCTATTGCTGAAAAATCAGGCCCCTGTCTCCCAGTGAGCAAATCCAGGAGGTTTCACACGGACAAAGACCTTTCCCACTTTTTGTCATCTTTTCCTTCCCTGACTTTATTCAGCCCCAGCCTTACTCCCTCATTCTCTCCTTAAAAAGCCCTCTGGACATTTCCCGGTTGAGTTTCATGCATGCAGGACTCTTTTCCTGATTGTAGTAGTTCTTAGATTAAAATCTGTCCTCACCACTTGCACTAAGATCTGTTGCTGTTTATCTTTGATACATGCACACAACAGGGATAAACCTCAAAGAACACGCTGAGTAAAAGAAGACCAAAGAATACGTGCTGCATGATTCCACTTATATGATGTTCCAGAACAGGCAAATCTAATCTGCCATAGATCCTGAAATCAGAAAATGACCAGTGGGGGTAAGGAGACCAACTAGAAAGGGATACAAGGGTAACTTCTGGAGTTTCAGATACACTTTATGTCTTGTGTTTGGGGCTGGTACACAGATATACAGTTGACCCTTCAACAATGCAATGGCTATGGGTACCCATTCCTGTGCAGTCAAAAATTTTGCATATAAATTCCATCTCCCCAAAACCTTCACTACTAATTGCCTACTGCTGACCAGAAGCCTTACTGATAATAGAAACAGTTGATTAACACATATTTTGTATGGTAAATGTATTATACATTGTATTCCCTCACTAAAGTACGCTAAAGAAAATATTCAGAAAATCATGAAGAAAAGACATTTGCATTACTGTACTATATTTATCGAAAAAATCCGCATATAAGTCGACCCATGCAATTCAAACCCGTGTTGTTCAAGAGTCAACTGTGTACATTTGTCAGTGCTCACAGACTGAACACTGAACACCTGAATATTTTATTTTATAAATTATCTCCTTCTCACTCCTGCCCCTCCCCCTCTGTCTCTTAGGAATACCTGGAGAAAAAAATTTTTTTTTAAAGTATGCTCCACGCCCAGCATGTAACCCAACATGGGGCTCAACTCACAACACTGCGATTGAGACCTGAGATCAAGACTCACACTCTCGACCCGATTAAGGCACCCAGGCACCCCCACCTGGGGAAATTCTAAAGAAAAAAAAAAAAGATGAGAGATGTGGCTGACCCTCCAAGTTCCCCTTCCAATATGCACCTACCCCTTGTTCCTTAGTAAGAGGACCCCAATTTTTACAAGATACCAATCTGCCCTGTGAGAAATTCTCCCCTCCCACATGTTCCTGCAGCTAGGGGTAGGGCCACATGCCTAGTTCTGGCCAACGACACGTATGTTGAAATCTACATGGTAGGGTTTCCTGAAAAGCTATTGCTCTAACAGAATTAGACAAGTGCCTTTTGTCAGTGTCTCTTTCTTCTCTTCCTTCCTAGAGTCCAGCTGCTCAAATGAACTAAGAAAATGGTGCTGTTCCCTGGTATAAACCTATTACTCTGAGAAGCAAGCTATGGGACCTCTCAATCAATTCACAACTGAGTTACAACTCAAGTCAAAATGTTTAGGCATCAAAATGAAAAAAGCAAGTCCAACTGGAAGTGAGGAAGGATAGACACATGGCTGTGCGAAAGCATATGTAAGAATTTGGTATTTAAGTGATACCCAGGGGGGATATAGACCATCGCTAGGTGGTGTAGGGACAAAAAGGGCTACCTTATAACATACAAAATAATACGGATAGATAAATGGTCTAAAGCAATAGAAGTCAAAACCATAAAAGTGCTAAAAGAAAATGTAATACTGGCTGAAAAAGGTCTTGTAACACATCATCTCAAAGCCACAAGCCATGAAGTTAGGCTGTCAGATTTGGCACCATAAAGACTGAGAATGAAATATATCATGAAATGTATGATACAAGCGAAACTCAAAGACAAGCAGGAGTTTGGGACAAAATACCACAATAGGAACAAAGGCCAAGGGCTGCCATTCTGTGTATAAAAAGTTGTTACAGATCACCATAAAGGGGCACCTGGTGGCTCAGACTTTGGCTCAGGTCATGATCCCAGGGTCCTGGGATCCAGCTTTGCTTTGGGCTCCCTGCTCGGGGGGGATCCTGCTTCTCCCTCTCCCTCTGCCTGGCACTCTGCCTGCTTCTCCTCTCTCTCTCTGCCGCTCCCCTTGCTTGTGGTCGTGCATGCTCTCTCTGTCAAATAAATAAGTAAAATCTTAAGAAAGAAAACCCAATTTTAAAAAAAAGTCAATAATAAAAACATAAATAACCAAAGAGATAACCGAGTAGGAAATGATAAGGAGAAAGGGTTCAGGTAAAAAAAAACTATCAGTGACAGTGACCAACTAAAAAGACTCAGTCTTCCTACTGATTATAAAAATATAAACTTAAGGGGCACCTGGGTGGCTCAGGTTAAGTGTCTGACTCTTGATTTTGGCTTGGGTCATGGTCTCAGGGTTGTGGGATCCGGCCCCACTCAGGCTCTGCGCTCAGAGGGAAACATGCTTCAGATTCTCTTTCTCCCTCTCCTTCTGCCCCTTCCCCATTCTCTCTCTCTCTCTCAAAATACAAAGAAATCTTTTTCTGCCTGCCAGCTGACAATTTAAGAGACTGAGACTATTCTCTGATTAGCATCTCATTTACCATGGAAAAGAAAAGAAACTGACGTAACCTCTTTTGAGGACCATTTCATAGAAGCTTCCCCCCCTGAAATCCATCTCACTGGGAAATTCAAACACATGCAAAAATGTTCATCACAGCCTGAATAGCCACGCAAATGATGAACAGAAATATCATCACATAAGTACAACCGCACTGTGGAATACCACTCAGCCAATTAAAAAAAAAAAAAGGAGGCAAGAACTTATATGCCCACTTTATTTAAATTAGGTTACTGGGTGGGGGAAATTTATTCACTTTTGTCATTGAAAAAGTTAATCCTGAAGGGGCACCTTGCTGGCAGTTGGAAGAGCAGGTGATTCCTGATCTGGGGGTTATAAATCCAGCCCCAAGTTAGGGACACAGATTCTCTGAAAACAAAATCTTAAAAATTAAAATTGAGTGTAAAAGAAAAATAATTAGCATTCTAGATCTGAGACCATTGTTTTTCATAAATATTCCCTACATTTTAATTTGTTCCCTTTTGGAAAAAATCGAGGTGGGGGGGGAGTTGGCGAAAAGCCATGATTTATTCAACTTTCTTGGTGGGCAAGTTTGGCGGCTAATTTATCCACCTTAGAATGGGAGTATCCTCATTCTCAAGTGACCTATCTTCTCTGGGGAGGGAAAGCAGCAGCCCCCACCTTCAGAATATGTCAGGTCAAAATCTCAACCCTGCTCTCTGGGCTGAGCTGTGTAGATGTCAACACTGTGCTGGGAAGGAAGGCCTCAGACTCCGGAAAATGCCGCCTCTGCCAAGACGTGATCCTGTGACCCACTTGCACGTCAACAGTGACATTTTTCTTTTTTTTTTTTTTTTTTTTTTTTTTTTTTTTTTTTTTTTTTAAAGATTTTTATTTATTTATTTGACAGACAGAGATCACAAGCAGGCAGAGAGAGAGAGAGAGAAGGAAGCAGGCTCCCCGCTGAGCAGAGAGCCTGATGCGGGGCTCGATCCCAGGACCCTGGGATCATGACCTGAGCCGAAGGCAGAGGCTTTAACCCACTGAGCCACCCAGGCGCCCCAACAGTGACATTTTTCAATGCGGTTGACATCAGATTAACTTCTGGAATTCTCACAACAGAATTTCAGTCTTACAGCCCCTGGCCTGCATTTTAAAATACACAGACCACTAAAAACCAGTGAAACAGAACATGACGATTTGGAGACCTCATCAGGAAATAGAACCTTCAGCATCTACATTCAGTTCCTCTCACTCTGCTGGCTGAGAAGTACTTACTGGGGTCTACAGGGCACGAGGCACTGAGACACACACGGTCCCTCCGGGCACCATTATTCCCACGGGATAGATAATCATTAAACAAGATGTCTGTGTTCCAACGGGACTGACTGCCACATGCACAGAGAAGAGATAGTGGGCTGGACCGTGTCTGCAGGTGTCAGGGGCCTCCGGAGGGAGCCGCATCTGACATGAGCCGGAAGAGCCAGAGGCTGGGCACCTTCTTGCCTCATGGCCTCACCCACATCCAATCTGTCAGTACATCACACCAGCTCCTCCTTCAACATGTACCCAGACTCGGGTCGATTAGCAGCACTTCCACCCCTACGACCCCGATCCAATCTGACAGCATGTCTTCTCTTGGAATATTCCAGTAGCCTCCTAAGTGATCTTCCTGCTTCCACCCGCACTGTTCTCAACAGAGAAGCTGAAGTGATCCCAATGAAACCCAAGTCAGGTCACCTCATTCTTCGCTTCAAAATCCCCCCTGACAGTTGCTCCCACCCCAGGTCCCTGACATCTCCTTCTCCCTCACTCTGGCCTTGTCATTCCTGGAACAAGTCAGCCCAGTTCTCTCCACGGAGGCCTTCCTACTCCCCGTTCCCTCTGCCAGGGATACTGTGCCCACAGACATGCACAGGGCTCACTCCCTCACCTCTTGCAAGGCTCTCCCCACCGTTGTCCTCAGGGGGCCTTCCCTGGCCATCCCAGCTCAGATGACAGCCCCTTCCAACCCTCCTACAGCATCCAGCACCCCCTAACACACCAGATTCCTTGCCTCTCTGTTTCCCGGCTGCTTCTCTCCCTGGAAGAAAGGCTCGCTAACTGCTCCACCCCGGTCTGTTTGGGTCCCATCCAGAACTGCAGGAGAACCGTGCCTCCGGCAACTGAGCAGGCATTCAACAGAGAATGTGGAGTCACTGCATTCATCTGAGGGAGATGAGAGCTCATGAGGTGAGGGGGTTTGGGGAGAGAGCATCTCGGGCAGAGGGAGCGGCCGAGCTGCCCCAAGGCCAGCAGGCACAGGGCACACTGGAAGGATTGACTGGATCCTATAGGGCAGGGAAGGTGAGCCAGAAGCAAGACTGGAGGACAGAGCAGCCATGCAGACACAGAAGGAACATTTGGGTTCATCTCCAACAGCAACAAGAAGCCATGAAGCTAGTCAGTGACATGATAGAATGGGCCTTCCACACACCTGTGGCTCTGGGGGGACACGGGGATCTGGGGGATGTAGGAGAGTCTGGAAGCTAACTGAGCAGACTAGCCATGGCTCAAAAGACAAATGATCATAACTTGGACTGCGAGGGCAGAAACCAACATAGAGAAAACGTGGTAGATTCCAGAAATATTTAGCAGATAAAATCACAGGTCTGGGTGAGTGAGTGCAGAAGGGGGAAGAAAGTCAAAGCAGAGTTCCAAGATGACTCCTCCCATTTGCACGAGGGAGCTGAAGGACACAGTGGTCCCATTCATGGAGCTCAGGTGGTGGGGGCAGCAAGAAGGAAATTACAGGAAGGAGATCTTGAGCACAGTTTTGGAAAGACTGGATTTGAGATAACTCTGAGACATGCAAATGCAGATTTCCAGTTGGCAGCGGGAGACCCAGGGTACTGTGTGAGAATCACAAAAAGCAAAGTGAGTCACACCATGCAGTACAGATTCTCACTTTGTGCTCATGGGGAATCAAAGGTTTCCAGTAACACGCTAACAGGAGAAGATGTGGGATTCCAAAAAGATCACCCTGGCCAGGGCAGGAGAATATGGTTGGGAGAGGGAGCTGGACGAGAAGCAGGTAGGATGAGGAGGACGAGTTGCAACAGAGCAGGTAGGAGAAGGGACCTGAGCCAGGGGTGTGGCCACACGGAAGGAAAAGGGAACAGACTTGCCCTTTGTCACCAGTGCAGCTCCCACGCGGCTCCAGGGGATGGTCGAAAACCCAGAGCATGTCACCTCCCCGACTTGGAACTCCTCGGTCCTCCCGCATTTCACTCTCTTGACAGCCCCTCCAGACCGCTCTCTTGCTACCCGCTCCCCGACACAACGTCAAGTGCCGCTGACACAGCCCTGGGCGTCAGTGTCCAGGCTAGTTTCCCCTGTCTGGCAAACACCTGTTTGTCTTTTGAAGACTTCCCTCCTCCACTGGGCAAGAAGGAAGGGCAGTGCTGACATCGAGGAGGCGGCCTGGCACCATGAGCAAGGCTGCTCGGCTGGTAGGAGCGGGCCCGGCGCCTATAGAGAGGCCACGTGGTTCTACTGTTTGACACAAAGGACCTCGCAGAACAGCAGCACGAGGTGACCTGGCCGTGGTGAAGAAGAGAGACAAAATAGGCCCACTTCCTCTCTTGTCCAAACACACAAAACCAGGTTGTCGTGCCCACCACAAAATACCAATCATCCTCTTTCCCGGCTCATACTAGTGAGCGCCTTCCTTCTGAATGACACTGTTCATCACGCTACTCACACCTCCTTCTAGAAAAGACTGATAGAGCTAGCTAATCCCAGAACTATCTCGCCTCCTGTCAGCACTCAGTCCAGAGCACACCCCTGCTTCCTTGAACAGTCCCAAAAACATCCGCCCAAAGCCCAAATCCTGTATGTTCTTTTGAACACCCCTTTCTCACTGATCAGCCCCACAGTTCCCAATATGTGGGTTCTCCCCCACGATGAGTAACGAACCCACTGTGTTTAAGGACAGGTGTGCTCCCAGTGGCCTCTGGGGAGGACGCTGACCACTACCATGGGAGGAAAGGATGGTTCCCTTTCTTGGAGGGATGTTCATGGAGTTCCAACCTGAAGGTTCCCATCTTCTCTGTGAGGCACTACCCATCCCAATGACCATGGTACGTAGAGAATGAAAGAGGAGGGTGGCGGCAATCACAGGGTTGAGGAGAGTGGGAAAAGTCTACTGGAAGGATTCCGGAGAGTGGGAAAGGGAGCTGCCCAGAGAACCACAGAATCGGGGAGCTCCATGAGGGCACAGGGGAGGCTGGTTGGCAAGAACTCACAGTCGTTCTGAGCTGCCCTGCTGTGTGATTCCCACCATCAGGTTCTAGGTGAACATGGATGCTTTCGTTCCCCCAGGGTTTGGGGTTTACTCGGACGAAAGGCAAGGGTGGTAGAAGCATTGCCAGGACAACCGCTGAATCATGGGCTGGGAACTCCAAGCTCAGCTGAGAGATGAGAGTGTCGAGGGAGAATAAAGGACAGAAAAATCCAAGGAGGTCCTCGGGAAGAGCGCGCAGATAGCAGAGCAGAAATGACAGAAGGAACATGCTGGAAAGAAGAGATCGGGGTTGAAAGGAGCCGCACTGCTCACGTGCGAGGTGGTGCAGCACCAGGGTGGAAATCCAGGGCACCACGCTGGGAGTGGTGGCAGAAGTGATCACGCCAAAGTAGGCGTCTGAGAAAATGAGTTTGAGAAAATGAGTGCCCTGTGTGGAAGCTGGGTCCTCCATGTGCACACGGAGGCCACCCAGGCCAATGTCAAGAGCTGAGACAGAGAGGAAGGCTGTGGGTCCGGCACCCAAGTCTTCCATGAATCAGGTGAATAACCACGGGGGACACGGAGAAAACAGTAATGACGTGGAGGCCAGCGTGCTCCACCTGGGGACCATGGATCACAAAGACCTGGCATGGGGGCAAAGAAGAGGGAGGACACCAACCTTGAACCCCCAGATCCTGAATACTGTGGGGTATGAGAACACAGGTGGCTCCTTTGGGGGCTTAAGGAACAGATGTCCCCACCCCCACCTCATGCCAGAAGGAACAGGGTCAAAGCAAAAAGAGGGAGGTAATGGCTAAGGAGAGGCTGAGGAAAGAGAGGAGGCTGGCGATTATGGACACTGAATTTCCCAGGTCATTCGTGGGGAGGGGATAGGGATGGGGGTCACAAGCAATAAAAAAGAGGGAACTTCCTTAGGGGAACAGCAGGATGGGAAGATAAAGAGGGATCGGGAGTCAGGAGAGTTGGTGATCACGGTAAGTGCTCGAAAGTTTCCTGTTGAATCAAATGGAATTATTAGGATATAACAACATATAAGCCTGAATATGTCCAAAAGAAGAGTTCTAACTGCAGGATGGTAGTGAGAGCACCAGTCCATGATGAAGGTCAGGACACTGATGATGGTGACATGGTGCTGACACGAACTACCAGTCTTGAACACCTGCTGCGTGCCCGGCACTGGGGGGAACACTCCACATCTAGTCCTTCCAGTGGTCTTCTCAGGCAATTCCTTGCATGGCTAGTTCCACCAGGGCTCTGCACTGAAGGAGGGAACATACCAAAACAGCAGAATCCTAGGACTCCTGGGAAGCCAACTGGCTTTCTTAATGGATTTGGGGACTTTGTGGCTGTAACCTAAGGTGGCAGGAACCAGCCTGACCCACAGCTAGGACACAGTCAGTAACTTCAACCAAATAATATTCAGAGGGAGGGAAATCATGGGGCACGTGAGTGGCCCAGTCGGTTAAGCATCGGACTCTTCGTTTGGCTCAGGTCATGTTCTGAGGGTCGAGAGATCCAACCTCACATCGGCTCCACACACACTGTGGATTCTGCTTGAGATTTGCTCTCTCCCCTTTCCTTCCTCCTCCTCTCTCCCCTCCCCTGCTCCAGTGGTGTGCACACACTGTAAAATAAATGAATAAATCCGTAAAAAAAAAAAAAGAATGGAGGGAAATCAAAAGCAGTAATAATAACTTGTGGAAGGCTTCCCTCTGGGCCAGATCCTCTGCTGACTGCCTTGGATCTATTTCTCATTTAGTCCTTACATCCCAAAGGCCAGTCCCCATTCTTATCCCCATTCCAAAGAGAGGACTGGGGCAGAAAGGGATCTGTCCATGATTCATGCAAGGAATCTCCATGTTATCAATAACATGACTTTCTGACAAGGTTTAAGGGTTTAACACACCACAGTGAAATGGCTGATCATGATATCACAGAACTTGAAGGACAGAGCCCTGTAAAATATCTCCAAACATTAACCTATGGATTTTCCTAATCCTCTTGCATGTTGTTCAGATGAAGGAAAGTCCAGCACAAAAAACAGCTGGCATGAAATGCATCCACATGGCAAACATACCTGGTCTTTATAGCCCGGGACCTATCCCAGAAGATTCTGACTCAGTGAGTCTAGAGGAGGATGTGAGCATCTGTATTTTGTTTTAAAAGCCCCAGACTCTGCTGATGTCCTCTTTGGGCTTGGTATGGCTGCCTTAGAGTCTCTGCAATTCCAAACCCAAACTTCCCCTACGATGTTGAGATGGCTGCAGACACAGCGGGGTATTGGAAACTTAGGCGGAGAAGAACAGAGAATCATAAAAACTATCCAATAGAGAGTCACAAAAAGGCAAGCTCTAGTTATACTACTTTTCTGTCCTTTTGCTGCATCTGCATTACTCTATTTATTTTAAGTTAGCACGTTTGCACAAACTGTTACCAACAAATATTAAATAAATCAATACCAACAACAATTTTAAGTAAACGAAATCGTAATGTGCTACCAAAAACTATTTCCTTTCTCTCCGATAGTTTCAGTGGCACTTCAGAGTCTCTTAGCAAGTAGCAGTTCATGTGAGAAAAATTATTTCTAATTCAACAGTGCCACACATGAGGTCAGCGGCACCTGAAAGCTGGAGAGCAAATGAAGTTGGGTGGAGTCCATTTACATTCACAAATGTCACCACAGACTGCCTCCAAGTCTTCAAAACTTCTGTATTTACCTATTCATTGAATCAACCACCACTGACACCTACTACATGACTGACATGGCACTAAGTGTTTCATTAATGTTAAGTATCGTGTCATCTCTCCGATCATCTCTGAAGTGGGATTATTATCATCCCCATTTCTCACATCAGGAAACTGAGATGTACAATGGATAAGGAACGTGGCTCATAAGAGGCAAAGCTACGATCAGCTTGGATCTGGACCCATGTTTTAAATCACTATGCTTAGTCACTAAGAACCTATGAGAAGTGCAATTCTTCACCCCAAACGTTCTTTTTCCCGACCCTATAGTGGCCCCCATGTGGCCCCAGCTTCAAGGACATTCAATTCCTTTAATGGTTCACACTCCTGCCCTGCTCTAACAGAACACTCTCCCACACCCTAAGACCATTTGTCTTAGCCTTCTGTCCTCAGCATAAATTTACTGCCTAAATTACAAACTCTAATGCACACTGTATCTAGGCACTCAATGCAGAACTGCAATTACATAATTCATGGGTCATTATCTGCGTCCTGTCTTTTCCAACCAGGTGGTGAGTACCTCAGACATCCTGTCAATCCTGCTCATCATGTGTTCCCGATCACTGAACACCCACCACCCTCCCGAAAGGAAGGGCCCACCACAAAGGACACTCTCAACAATTTCTGCTGAATGAATGAATGAACGAACGAACTGCACTCCAGCCTCCTGCTTTCCGATATGGGATACATGTCTGTGATCACTACGCTGCCCCCACTACACCCCTGAGAATGGAGACTCGGTGGCCTCCACGCAAGAGCTCTGGAAAGAACTGGCTCTGCGCATCAATATGACACGGTGCTGGGCCCGCAGTCCCTCCAACACCCCGCCTTGATTGGCCTGATGTCAGGGGCACAATGGGGATCCTGACAAACCCCAATGGAATGTAACCTATTTAAGAGGAAGAACCTGAACCCCCCAGCGTGGGTACCCTCCACCCATTGTGCCCGGCCACAGAGCATCACCCTTGGGGGAGTGGACCAGAGTCTTTCCCTGCCCACCCCCACCCCCCGCCCTTTGCCCTGGGCAAAACCCTGTAACAGATGTGCCCAAGGCCCTGAAGGTGCTGTGCTCCGTGGGAGACGTTCTTGGCCTTTCCCGGTCACCACTGGGGACACTCCACCTCCAAGTCCCTTAAACAACAGGCTATGTACTATTGAATTCAACACCTCCTAGGTGCCACTCTCATCCTCTCAGTGCGTTGGATGCCAGTGGTTGGATGCCAGAGATGCCAGTCTCATGCAAGTGGGCAAGGAGCCACAGAAACGAGGGACAAATGCAACTGAGCTTCCATGATTCTGAGTACATGAGGCACTAGGGGTGCAAACAGAATGGGGGCGGGGAGAAGCCACTGAAGCATCCTGTGCTGCCCCCATGGCCCACGTGAACAGAAGACCGGCAGTGTCAGGAACCGTGGTCCAACAAGGGCAAGGGCTTGAGAAATCTCGCAGGGTAGCAGAGGGCGAGGGTGAGGCATAGGAACAAGGAGCTCCGCACCAACTGCGAGAGCAGGGATCATAGTTTCACAAACTCTCCTACCTTGAGACGCGTCCGAGAATTTAGCTGGCTCCCAGCTGGATGCGGACTCTGTGACTAATCAGACTTGTACATTTTCTCTCCGGGAAGAAGGAAGGACATCGTGTTTGCAAAAGCGGAGGTCAACAGGGCGCTCCTGTTGATGCAAGGGGCGGACCACGTGAGACGCCACTTCACCCGACTCCTACCCACCCCTGAGATGCCATGAGAAACAGGTGCCCTCGGGCTGCGCCTCAACTCACCCCTTCACCTAGACCCCACATTTCTCATCTCCCCAAGGCTCCCCTGTTAGTTAGTGCCAAGCTGTTGGGCGCTGTGGGACTTGAGCTGGTACCCTGGCATGCAAAACTCAGAAGTCCGAGGCAATCAACACACCGCAGGCGAACCTGTGACCGTTGGAAGATGAGAGCTGGTGGGGAAAGCATCCCCCCACACCAGCCCTCTAGAGGCACTGGCCCGACATGCAGTTTACAGGGCTTCTTAGGGGACAGTCACACTTCGTGGCAGCCAACTTGATAATGCTTTCTCATACGGGCTCTTCCTCCTCCCTGTCCCCCACACGTGTTCTCTGATATCGCACCACCCAACAAGGGGCGTATTAGCCCTCTGCCCCCAGAATTCTGCTTTTACGAGCAAACCAAAGATATCACACAGAAGAAAAAGTATAGAGGTAGGAAGTTCCAGAGTTCAGATGGATATGTGCCCTTTTGATCTCTCTAATCTTCCATTTTTGATTGTTGCGTTTTTGTCTTCACACTTAATTCTTTCCTGGTTTAAAAGCACTGCAGTAACTCCAAGTGCCAGAACATCAAACAAAATGGTTTAAATTCTGAAAGAGGGGAAGAGGGCATTTTCCTTTCCCTCCTAACACAGGGGTTCAGTCTCCTAGAAGCTCCTCAGAGTTCTGCGAGATAACTTCTCACACCTCGTCGGCCGGAACTCCATCCCCTATCCATTCCTAACAGCAGGAGGAACTGAATCTCTTAACCCAGTCATTACTGGGGACTGGAGAGGACCCATCCTCCCACAAATCACACTCCTGAGCAAATCCAGAAAGGAATGAATAGCACCCGGCCCAGCTGGTGACTAGGTCAGACAATCAGCGAACCCAAGAGTCCTTTTCAGCACTCCACCTTCGTCCACCTTGCATTATACAGGAAAACAAGCAAGATACTCACTGTCCAGTTTCCCCTCCAGCTAGGGAGCCATGTGCTCTGTTTCCAGACGTTTGTATGGAAGGGGAAGTCCTCTAAGGGGCTTCCTCCTGGCCCTCCTTGATAAAAGTATAATGACATGAAATGAGCTCGCTCTCTCCCTCCCTGCCTCTGTGGTTACCCTTCTGATTCATGTCTTTAGACTTGATCGTGAGAGGACATGATTCTCGGAGTTTTGGCAGCCACCTTGCAACCATGGGGCAATAAGCCTAAGTATGAAAAACGAATAAGCTGATACGGGTGGAGTAGGATGATGAAAAGCACCTGGCTCCTTAATTACATCCTTGAACCACTAACGTAGTTCTGTGATGGCTACTCTCCGAAGTTTTCAGTTATATCAGTTAATTATCTTTCTTACTTAGCGATTATTAAAGTACTATATTACATGCAGCTAAAAGCCATTCTAACTGATAGAGCGACCAACAGTGTCAGCCATTTCTAGGAAGAATTGCTGGACCTACAGACTACAGTAGCCATCCCATCCCCCTGACACTACTATCACAGTTATTACTGCACTGTGCTTTCACTGTTTGGTTGAACAGACAGTCCTCTGAAGCACCTACGGTGCACAAGCCAAAGCTGAGCCACAGCCATGGAGACTGTGGTACAGGACACCAGTGGGCCGGACCAAGGGACCCGCAAAGTCTCTTACAACTTGGAAATCTATTATCCTGATTCTGTTCACATAAATGTCCCCTTTCCGTGTATAAAAGTCTTTTTACTCACATCATGACATAACAAGTTGCCAGTTTGTCTTCCAAAATGAGGAAAATACAGCAGTGCGAGTTGTAGAAATGTTCCCATTTTGTTTGGGATGTGGGGAATTTCCCAGTTAAATTTCCACTTTGCAGATGATGTGGGGTTATTTGTTATTCTGAACAGGTCTGTCCCCATTCTCCTTCAGCAGTATGGAGAAGGAATATGGGGAAAAAATGTGTACAAACATTCACTTGGAAATGATATGAATAAAGTAGTTCTGTGGTTATGGCTAACAAGTCACTTGTTTCCTAAATTTTCTGTGTGCAGGAAAGACACATGGAAAAACTCTCATCGATACGCTTTTCATGGAAGCTAAGAACCCCAAACCTCTTCACATTGTGTGGTATTTGTAGAGTTCATTATCAACTATAATTAACAGAGGAACTATCTTTCTGGAAGAACAGAAAATAGAAGACTAAAAAATTGGGGCGCCTGGGTGGCTCAGTAGGTAAAAGCCTCTGCCTTCAGCTCTGGTCATGATCCCAGGGTCCTGGGATTGAGCCTGGCATAGGGTTCTCTGCTCAGCAGGGAGCCTGCTTCCTCCTCTCTCTCTGCCTGCCTCTCTGCCTACTTGTGATCTCTGCCTGTCAAATAAATAAATCAAATACTTTAAAAATAAATAAAGTAAAAAATTGACCAAATATCTATCTGCAAACAGAAACCTTTTGTAAGTAGCAATGACATCTTAAATTTATAATACACCTTTTGCTCAGAAAACATTCCCAATATTTTGTCTCTCTTAAGTGCACAAATTTCTTGCTGCATGACCAGAGAGGAGAGAGAGAATAAAATCATTTCTCCTCCAATCTTGTGCCACATATTTTACAGGTATTATCTAATTAAGTAGTTTTTTCCTTTAAAATATACTATTTGAAATTACATAAGTAAAAAAATAAAATTACATAAGTAATACACACTCATTGTAAAGTTTTTCAACAACTCAGCGGCATAAAGATTAAAAAGCAACAGTTCTGTTTCACCCCTTTCTCTCAATTTCACTCACATTCCTGGGGACAGATCATCTCTATATCCTTGCATGTGTATCCATAAAGACTTTTTTCTGTGCATTTTCATAAATACACGTATTCTTATGGGAATACATGAAGAAATCATATTTTATCTATTCTAAGATACAGATGGGGTTTTTTTTTTTTTGCTCAAATTAAAAAATCTCTGAAATAAGGATGCATCTTACAATTAAAGGCATTGTATGGTGGCCAATTCCTTTCCTTCTTAGTGGCACATAAAATCATGGTGCATCTTGAAGTAAGTGGCATTTTAGAGTAACAAAATACAGTGACTGCAGCACTTACACAGTTATAGAGATGTATGGTTGTGTGCATTGCTAGGGACAGATTTCAGTACACATGGGTCTGTGTGATCTGTCATTGCATAAATGCACTGCCTTTATTTAGACATATCTCTTACAGATGGATTTTCAGATTATTTCTACACCTTCGTGGTAGGAAACAGTGCCTCCATGACCATCCTTGTCCTGAGTCTTTGGGCCCAGGGTAAATAGTTGTGAAAGAGAGATTCCTATCTCCTATGTTCTCATAGTTACCCCGCATGGCAGGAAGAACTGATTTGTTCAGAGCTCCGCTGGACTCATAGTCCTGGCTCCAGGGCTGCCACAATGAACAACTCAAGGGTGTTTAAACTGTCCTCTGGGAGAGTGGTCAACAAAGTGTTTCTGTAAGAAGCCAGATCGCCAACACTTTAGACTTTGTGGGCTATACTGTGTTGCAGCTACTTAACTCTGCCAACGTAGCATAAAAGCCACCACAGATGATAGTTAATAAATGAACATGTCATTCCGTGTTCCAATAAAGCCTTATTTACAAAAACAGATGTCAGGCTAGATTTGTCCCAAGGGTCACGGTTTGCTGATCCCTGGTCGAAGTGAATGGTCCTTCCTGGAGTTGTGCAGTGCCCAACTTGAAGGGCCCTACATAGCAGCCCTATCTGACCCCTGCCCCTCAAGGGATCTGACTCAGCATAAACGTTATATAGCCTTTCCAACCTTGAGTTTTTAACGTTTAGTTGTGAAATGTAATCATAAAACATGTCAAAAGTATGTGTTCTTGAATCAAAGTGACTGAGTGTGTGTATATGACTCAGTTTCCTCATAAAGAAAACAAATCTCTTATAGTGATTGTGAAGATAGATGGATTGCTCCATGTAAAATGTTTACAGGTGCTTAATGAATAGCATAACCATATTAGAACTTATCTTTCACTCATCAGCAACTTCATAGCTATTAATGCACAGAGGCAGGACACAAATCACGTGACCCTGACCCCAAAACTTCTGTCTCTCCTACAGCACCTACAAGCTCAAAAGGAAGGGTCTCCTACTGCATAGAGAACCTGAACCCAGAGAGCGTAAAAGGCTTTTATAAATCCCCACCAGGTCAGCATTGGACATAGTGGCTCCGGATCTCAGATTATCTGGCAAATACACACACACTGCCCACCGCAGGAGGAAGCTTCAGTAAGAGCCAGCCTTCTGGGCTTGCAGACATCCCCAGCCAGTGGATTTTCCTGTCATTTATGCCAAATTAATCTGACTGCAGATCTATTAGCTGGCTGGAAACTCAGCCACAAAAGGGCTGCTAAAGCTGTCACAGCAAGTTGGAGATAGCAAGTCTCATTAATATAAGAAAAGAACGAGCTCATCAATAAAAGATGATCAAGTGAAATAAGATAGTCTCAAATCTCAGGAGCAAAACCATGTCATTTCCCCAGGCGTACTCCCTGCAATCCAGATGCACAGAAAACGAGTTGTGTGGGAGGGAAACCGATATGCAGAACAACGAGCTGACAAAAGCATTCCAGGCCACGAGGCCCCCTCAGTCTTGCCGTTTATTCGAGAAGTCACCAAGTAGAATCACGGGTCCGGACCACACTGATTATGGAACACACCTGTCCTTGAATATAGCCTGGAGGTGAGGGAGAGGTGATGGGACTGTCCCCTTGAAGGTGAAGACACAGCCAAGCCCCACCCAGTGAACAGCTAAGGGCCAGGTTCCCAGGGGGCAAAGAGCAGGTGCTGCTCCCTTGGTGGCACCACCCTGCCTCCCAGTCACATGCCCCTGCCCACTCTGCCCACTGAGGGTCCAGCCTCCCTCCTCCCTCTCACTCTGTGGCTCAGTCATCCAGACTGAGGTGGTCACTGGCATTCCCCTACAGGGGCCCACACCCAAAGCTACAGGCAGATGGAAGTTACATACGAAATAAAAGCTTTATTAAGTTGCTCAAATGTGATTCATTCACTAGGAGCCCCCTGCACACACGGACTGGTTGGATCTGTAACTTCAGGGGTCCCCAGATGAATGGCTGGTGTGTGTATAGGGGTCTAGAGATCTTTACTGCTTGAAATTGAGTAAAGCCACCAACAAACTATTCCCAGTGGATGAAAGAGAGAGAGAGAGACAGTGAGAGAGAGAGAGGAAGGAGAGAGGACAGGCACAGGAGGAGGAGGAGGAGGGCAGAGAAAGTGGCAAAGACACTTGAATGTGCGTTGAGCAGACGGGGTGGAGGAGGAGTGGAGACGGAGAAGGGAAGAGACAGGAAGCAGCCACAGACAAGATGCCAAGAGGGAAGGAGGATGTGAACTGGGCAGATGGGGCAGAGACAGGGACAGAGAAAAGCAGCAGGTGCGGGGTGGGCAGAGGGCTGGCAGCAAGGTGGGCGAAGTGTAACTGTCTCCCAGAATAATATACTGCTTAGAACATAACTAATGAGGGGCACCTGGGTGGCTCAGTGGGTTAAAGCCTCTGCCTTTGGCTCGGGTCGAGATCCCGGGGTCCTGGGGTCAAGCCCCGCATCGGGCTCCCTGCTCAGCCGGGAGCCTGCTTCCTCCTCTCTCTCTCTGTCTGCCTCTCTGCCTACTTGTGATCTGTTTGTCAAATAAATAAATAAAATCTTTTAAAAAAACTTATTTAACATATGTAACAGACAAGTAACATATATGAATTTATTCTTACTCTCTAAAGAGAGTAGACAAAACTACCACATTTATCTTACCTAAATCAAATTTGGATCCCAGCCTCACTCCATCAGCCAGGCAGGAATACTCGATTCCCGCCATTACCAGACCTTCCTCTCACTCTCCAGGACTAGCAAATGGCCTCAAAGTTAGAAAGAGCAGAATACTCTGGGAGCCGTTTTGCTTTCTGAAAGCAGGCAGCTCTACTCTGATGGGTCCTGCTTGGCCATGGGAGCCCCAAAGAATGCGAAGCCCAGTGTTGAAGAACACCTCTGTGGGTGCACCTTGACCGTTCACACTGAGGTCCAGACGCCCCAAAGTTTGGGAGGGAGCCAGTCTCACATCCCAGTGTCTCACAGAACCTGCCCACCTTCCTAGACTTGGGATCCCCTCTACTCTCTGCCCTTCTCACTTCTGCCCCACGCCCAGCACGAACGTGCCCCCTCCACCCTCACGCTGTTTAGGAGCCATCTAGGATTCTCTCCCCGATAAACTCCCAAAAGTTCCAGGAAAGGACTCACCTCCCACGAAGACTTACAGTGGACTGTCTCCCTTCTGGGAAAACTTCTTTCATCTACTCAAGATGTGCATCCCCTTTCTCCCCTGTAGTTTCTTCACCTAACATTAAAGTGGGAAAGGGAATGACAGTACCTACCACATAGCGTGGTGATGAATCTTCAGGAAAACCTGGAATGAACATACGGTGAATATGTGAGAAGATATGGGATATATCCTTGCTCCCCTTATGCCTTTCCTCCTTCTCAACCCCATCATATATCCCAGCAGGTCAATGTTTGTTATGATTTGGGGGCCAGTCGGGCTGCAAGGAAGCAAGGGCTGAGTATTAGAGGTAAGGGAAGTTGGAAGCTAATCCATGGTCTATGTCTAACCATGACCTACTCCATGGAAAAGGGGGAGTTTGCTTCTCCTTCCCCCCTAGTGGATTGAAACCAAGAATCATAAGCAAGAATCGTATTTGTCCTGGAGGCCTGGCAAAGAGCTCAGCTCCGTCCTTTGCGGGATCAGTGGCTGCTGTGATTAATGATCCCTGCTGGGAAATTCAGCGGTGCCATTATCACAGTGAGAAGGGTCACCAAGTCCCAGAAAGCTCCCGGGCGAGTTCCACGTGGCCTATGCCCCCAGGGGGACCCTTGATCCATTCCTGGAAATCGGAGGCTCCGGACCACTGAGGACAATTCAAGTCTGTGCAGTCATGTATTCAGACTCTCTTGTAGTTACTGAAATCCATATAGAAAACAAAATGGCTCTCACAACTTGATGTCAGGATGGGAACCAAACTATCCGACCTGGGCATAAGGCCACAAAGGACAAGGCGAGAAACAATGCTTGATGTTCGACTTGCACGTCACGCTATGTTCTGAGACAACGTGTACACATGCATTATCTCATCTTTACAGCAACTCTAGGAAGAAGACAGCATAATAACCCCCATTGTCTATATAAGGAAACCAAGGACACAGAAATGAGGTGAGCTTCTCAAGGTCCTACAGTGACGTGGCAGGGTGTGTCCTTGAAGTCACAGCTACCTGATGACAACAAAATGCTGCACTCTTTTTTGAGGGCTGGAGGCAGGTAGCATCTCACAAATGAAAATAAGTTTTCTCTCCTGGATCAGTGACTTGTTCCAACACACACATAGACCCCTCGGGAAGAGAGAGCAGCCATAATGAAGCAGGACTTCAGGAAGCTAACTCCTGAGTTCTGTTGACCAAGGCAGAACTGGGAGAATCTATTGCTCCGATCCCATCTGATCTGAAGACACTGCTCCGTGCATATGGGACCTGCACCGTATACCTGGGTGACTCGCGGTTCCAGGCTGGATTCTCTTGGCATCTGTGTTGGGCACTGTACTACGTCATTTCCCCTCCCGTGCAGGCCCCTTCTTCCCCAGTGGGCTGTGCCTTCCTTAAGGACCCAGACCTTATCATGTCCTGCTTCCAACCCTCTGCACTGCCTGCCCTGATCCCTCAGAGAAGATCCTCCTCCTGACTCACTCTGTCTCTACTGGCTCCTCCTCCAACCTCCCCTCTGGAATGCTCTGAAAATGCAAATTAAACGACTTCACTCCAACTTCAAAATCCCTCAGGGACCCACTGTCCTTCAGCACAGACCATCCAAAGTCCTTCCTAAACTCATCCTGCGCCCTGCCCTCACCCACATCTGGCTCTCCGGCCACACCCGGTTACCTGCAGCTTCACAGCGAGTTCTCACTTCCCCGCTTTTACTCACGCTCTTTCCTACACCTGCAAGGTCTTTTTCTCAACTTACTTGCCTAACAGTATGCCCTGCAGCGAATCACCTCACCTCTCTGAAACAGAAACAGGCAGAAATGGGTTGTTCTGGGAGCCAGTAAAGAAGAATAAGAAAATGGAATGAGGTGAAACATTTTTTACAAGTGCCAGGCATTTTATATGTGTCATTCCATCTAATAGTCACCAACAACTCTATGGGAGAGCCCCAATTGCTTTCCTGTAATGGGGTGATTAGGTCCCCAGTGTCACACAGGTAGAAGGTGGTGGAGTCCAGGTAGCTCAGTTTGGCTAAGCATCTGACTCTTGATATCAACTCAGGGCATGATCTCAGGGTCCTGGGATCCAGCCTCTCGTTGGGCTCCCTGCTCAGCGGGGAGCCTGCTTCTCCCTCTCCCTCTGCTGTTCCCCCTGCTTATGCTCCCTGGCTCGTTCTCTGTTAAATACATAAAATTTGAAAACAAAAGAAAAAACAGTCCATAACCTTTTAAAAGAATTTTTAATTTATTTTTTTAAGATATAATTTATTTATTTGACAGACAGAGAGAGATCACAAGTAGGCAGAGAGGCAGGCAGAGAGAGAGGAGGAAGCAGGCTCCCTGCTGAGCAGAGAGCCCGATGCAATCCCAGGACCCTGGGATCATGACCTGAGCCGAAGGCACAGGCTTTAACCCACTGAGACACCCAGGCACCCCAATCCATAACTTTCTGACAAGAACTAAGGGTGTAACACATTACACCGAACATGCAGATCACGATATCCCAGAACCCGAAGGGCAGAGCCCTGCTAAATGTCATCGAACATTAGTTTATGGATTCTCCCAATCTTGCTGAATGTTTTTTCAGTTAATGGAAAGCCCAGTGCCAAAAAAGCTCTCGAGAAATGCATCTAGATGGTAAACATGCTTGGTCCTTGTACCCTGGGACCTATCCCAGAGGGCTCTGACTCCATGAGTCTAGAGTAGGACCTAAGCATGTCTTTTCGTTAAAAAATCCCCACAGGGGGCGCCTGGGTGGCTCAGTGGGTTAAAGCCTCTACTTTCGGCTTGGGTCATGGTGTCAGGGTCCTGGGATGGAGCTCTGCATTGGGCTCTCTGCTCAGCAGGGAGCCTGCTTCCCCCTCTCTCTGCCTGCCTCTCTGCCTACTTGTGATCTCTCTCTGTCAAATGAATAAAATCTTTAAAAAAAAAAAAAAAGTCCTTCATGCTTTTCTGCTTTGCACTGGGTTGGGTACAACTATTTAGTCTGCAATTCCAAACCCAAACTTCCCCTACAATGTTTAGGCTGCAGACATAGGAAGGCATTGGAAACTGAGACAGAGAAGAACAGAGAAATTATAAAAACTATCCCAGAGAAAACCGGCTGCAGCGCGAGGCCAGCTCCCAGGGAGGGCGGTGGAGAGGGCAAGCGAGGCTGAGGTCCTGCCTGAGGCCCCCGCAGGGAAGGTGCGGCCACAGAGTGGGCGGTAGCTCCGAAGCGCTGGCCCCGGGGCCTTGCAGGTCCCCAGCGCGGCCTCCTGGGCCTCACCCCCGGGCGCTGCCAGCGACTCTGAGCCTGGCGAAGAAGAGCAGTCCGGGCTGCAGGTGGACCGCATGGTGTGTGGGGACGTGTCCAGCGGCAAGCTCTACAGCGTCTTCACCCGCGAGGGCTGCAAGAGCTTCTTCAAGCGGAGCATCCACAGCAACCGCAGCTACACCGGCGGGTCCAACCGTGACTGCCAGATCGACCGGCATCACCTGTGCCAATACTGCCGCCTGAAAAAGTGCTTCGGGCGGGCGTGAGGAAGGAGGTGGTGCAGTGAGGCTGCATCCTGCACTTGCTGCCTAGCGACAGTGGCCGCCTCCTCTGGCTGCCACCCTGGGTTCAGGTTCGGCGCTGGCAGCCACGGGCGAAGACCACTGCCTGGGGCAGCCGGTGTCAGAGCTGATCACGCAGCTGCTGCGAGCAGAGCCCTACCGCACGGGGTCCAGGTGCTTTGGTGCCTCGGGAGGCAGGGCGGGCGCGGTGCTGGGCACAGACAATGTGTGCGAGCTGGTGGGCGGCTGCTCTTCAGCACCGTGGAGTGGCCGCGCCACACCCCTTCTTCCCCGAGCTGCCTGTGGCCGGCCAGGTGGCGCTGCTGGCCTCAGCTGCAGTGAGCTCTTCCAGGTGAATGTGGCGTAGGCGGCACTGCCCCTGCACAGGGCGCAGCTCCTGGCCGCCGCCCGTCTGCACGCCGCACCCGTCACAGACCAGGTGCGCGCCTTCCAGGAGCAGATGGACAAGCTGGGCCGCCTGCAGGTCCGCTCGGCTGCCTCAAGGCCATCGCGTTCTTCACCCCTGAGGCCTGTGGCCTCTCCGACCCAGGGCACGTGGAAAGCCTGCAGGAGAAGGCGCAGGTGGCCCTCACAGAGTATGTGCGGACCCAGTCCCCGTCCCAGCCCCAGCGCTTCGGGCGTCCGCGGCTCCTGGCCCTGCCCTCCAGCGTCCCTCATCTCCCAGCTGTTCTTCATGCGCCTGGTGGGCAAGACGCCCACCCAGACGCTGATCCGAGACATGCTGCTGTCAGCAAGTACCTTCAAACTGGACCTACAGCTCTGGCCAGTGACTTCGCCAGGCCGGCCACCCCACGGCTGGCTCAGCACACTTCAAGGGATACGGATGCTTCGGCCTCCCACAGGGCTCCCAAGCAGAGGACCTTGGCTTCTCTCCTCAGACTCCTATTTTTTTTTTTAAAGACTGTGAGACATTTGTCTCCTCTGTTTGTTTGTTTGTTTGTTTGTTTAAATGATCATGAAAACAAAGAGAGTGATTGTCCAGGCTCCAGCCTCGGCCTCCCCAGAACTCCTGGCCAGAATAGAGGGCCAGGGACCGAGGGGCCCATTCCTGGGACAGCCTGGCGCTCAGCACCCCAAGCATGAACGTTTGGGGCCGGTGGGGCTGGCTTCCCTCGGGGGACGGCCTGGCCTCTGGACTAGAGGGGCCAGCGTAGTAATGCGCCAGGGAGATTGTCTGGATACAGAATCCACGTTGGACATTATATGATGAATGAATCAAGGCCAATAATAAAGATGTTTCCTACCTGAAAACAAAAACAAAACAGAGCAAAAAATCTATCCCATAGAGAGTCAAGAAAAGCCAAGCTCTACTTATACTACTTCTCTGTCCTTATTCTGGGTCTCAATTACTCTACAATCAATGTACTTTAAGTAAGTAAGTTCGCACAAACGGTTACCAACAAATACTAAATAAATCAATGTATCAGGAAATTTTAAATACACCTAATTGGGACTTGGTACTGAAAAGCATTTTATTTCCCTCTCGTCATTTCAATGGCACTGCAGATTCTCCGGACAAATAACTGTCCATTTGAGAAAAATTACTTCTAATTCAACAGTGTGACACATGTGGTCAACAGCACCTGAACGCTGGAGAAGAAATGAAGTTGCGTGGAATCCATTTAAGTTCACAGATGTCACCACAGACTGCCTCCACGTCTTCAAAACTTATCTACGTATTTATTTATTTCTTGAACCAACCACCACTGACACCTACTACATGTCAGACATGGCGCTGAGTGTTTTATTAATGTTAAATACCATTTCATTTTTACAATCATCTATGAAGTGGGATTATTATCATCCCCATTTCTCCCCTCGGGAAACGGAGACGTCCAATGCTTTAGCAACACGGCCCGTAAGAGGCAGAGCTAGGATCTGCTTGGGTCTGGACCCCATGTTTTAAATCACTATGATGAGTTTCCAAGACCCTACAAAAAGTACAAGTCTTCACCCCAAACCTTGATTTTCCCCACCCTACAGTCCCCACGTGGCCCCAGCTTCAAGGACATTCTCTCAATTCCTTCAACAGTTCACACTCCTTCCCTGCTCTAACTGAACGCCTTCCCACATCCGCCTTGATTTCTTAGCCTCCTGGTCTCAGCTTAAACATTATTCAGGAAATTACAAACTCTAATGCACCCTGTATTTCTCAGCACTCAATGCAAAACAGTAATGACGAATTTCACGGGTCATTACTTCCTTCCTGTCTTTTCCAGCCAGGTGGGGAGTCCCTCACACATCTTGTCAGTCCTATTTATCATGTAATCCAATCACTGATACCCACAACCCACCCAAAAGGAAGGCCATTCCCCCTGCGTGCACGCACACACACACACACACACAGGCCTGATCACAGGTACACCCCCCCACCCACTAACTGGCCTGATCGCAGGTGCACGGTGGGGATCCTGAAACCCATAGTGGAATGTAACCTACTCAAGCGGGAGAACGGAACGTCTCCCCCATCAACACTACACTTACTGGCTCAAGTCGGTCTTCGAGCAGGACTTGAGCCCCAACAAGGCTGAAACCTCATCTGCCTGGTTCGGCCGCATTCGCACTCTTGCTTTCTCCAGGCCCCGCGCATAATTAGCAGCTCCATAAAGGAAGCCCCGTTCTGGGCTCTTCACAGGTGAGAAACGAGGGGTGCACGAGCTGACAGCGACCTTTTGGCAAACCAGTGTACTCCTGAGACACAGGCCCGCCTCCCAGCGAGGCCCCAGCCCCGGGACACAGGGCCCTGACACCAAGCCTACAGGTACCTCTGCGCAGAGAAGCATCTTCCCAAGGGCTGCTCACTCCTTCGTCCTCTGTGTAAACCTTGAGGAGGAAGTACAGGAGGTGAAAAGGGGCGTCCTCAGACCAGTCTGGAGGTTCTGAGGTGCTGCGCCAACCGGGGCAAGGTTGCGGGATCCTGAGACACCAGGCAAGAAGCAAGCCTCACAGAAGGCTGCAAAATGGGAGTTGCTTCTCCACAGACTCAGTGACTGAGGCGTCTCGGTGACCTGCCCACATCAGGTGTCCTAACAACCTTCCTGCTCATTGGCGTTGTGCCCACATGCTGACTGGACAATTTCCCCGCTCCCTCGGCCTTCGGAAAGCATCACTGGATAGCTCTTTGGGCCCCGCCCACACAACCCTGGGCACACACTCTCTCCTTTCCCATTCCCACCTGGTAGGCCCTCGTCACACCACCGTCTTCCTCTGCTGCTGCTCTTTTCTGAGTTTGGCCTCTATGAGTTCATCACAAGCTTTAGATGGCTGTAGTCGGTACAAAACAGAGCTATCTGGAACGGAATTGCTTTAGCACCCTTTTCAAAACTCAGATGGGCATATCTGTGGGGACTACTTCTGGGTTCTTTGCTCTCTTCTGTTCTATGTGTCTGTCTTTCTGCAAATACCACACAGGCTTCCTTATTATAACTACTGCTAAGTTCTGAAACTCCAGAGACTGTGTTCCCAAATTAGTATTATTTTCAAAATTGTTTTTGAAACTACTCTAATTCCTTTCTCCATCCACACACATTTTAGAATATTTTTGTCTATCTCTACGAAAACAAATGGAGCTGACAGGATTTTGATAGGAATGGGACTGAATCTATCAGTCTGGGGACAACTGACATCATGATGATGCTTAGTCTTCCAAATCACAAACATGGTGTATCTCTCCATTTATTTCTATCTTTGATTTCCTATATCAGTGCTAAATAGCTTTCAGCATGTGATGCTTGGACAGGCACTGGTAGATTTATCCCGAAGTAGTTTCTTTGTACGAGTAATTGTGAACGTGTGTTTGATGGTGGAGCCTACATATTCATTGCTAGCATAGAGCAACTCAACTTACCTTTACGAGTTTATCCTGTATACTGTTTCACTGTGAAATTCCATTATTAGTTCTAAGAAGAATGACTTTGTCATACCCTCTTGCGGCATAAGGCCCGAAATTAAGATTCCATATTAAGGGCTGTCTAGACACCTGGAAGGTCAAGGAGAGACTCAAATGGCATCATGCATGCTCTCCTCTCCCTCTTCTCTCACAGGGGAGATCTCGTATCGAAACACCCTTCTCATCACAGGGACTAGCCATAGTGCCTATTGGTTTTGGGGGAGCAGCGTTCAGTTCCCTAGAAGCCCACTCAATTCTTCAAGGAAGCTACTCACACCCTCCCATGGGAACCAGGACTTGCCACACCCTCTTGTTTCAAGCAAGTCTTGCCTTCCAAGGCCCTGCTGGTTCTCTCTGTTCTCAAGCGCGACCTCTGTGCAGTCCCGCACGGTGTGTGGTATCCTCCTCCCCTGAAGTGTGAGTATATGTGACTAGTAAACTGTTGTCAATCACACGTGTCGGGTGTCAGGGCATCCCCACAAGTCTGGAGCAGGAAACTCTCTCTCATCGGGGACCTGAGAAGAAGGTGATTAAAACAAGTGGCATCACAAACAGGCTGATCCTGTGTTAAATGAGGACGTGGGGGTCAACTTGACCTGCTCCTTCGCTAACTAACGGGCTTCCCAGGTGACAGTCACAATCTGGGAGGGAACTGGCCATCGCTGGCCAGCTTGTGTGTTGGCTCGTGTTCTGTTATCTCACATGGAGGTTGCCATCCATGTCCAGACTAATGTCCCACCGTTGCCAACAAGGTGAGAATGAATGAGAACTGACTGTATCTAGGAGGGAGGTGTCACCTATGTGACCTGCATGTGGCCTGTATTGGTCTCCAAGGCTCCCCCCTGAGGTTGGCAACCGCAGGACATGCTGACTGGTGTGCTTGAGTTCCAGGGACTGGGTGTTGGGCCAGTGCTGGACGCTGATGTCCAGATCCTATGGGGGAAAGCACACCCTAAGCACAGTCCTGGGGGTGACCCTCTGTGTTGTGGGTGGAAAGGAGGGAGGCCCCGACCCCAGGGAAATGTAAAAATGGCTCCCTGGCTGCCTCCTGAGTCACTGCGGTTCAGGCGATGGGAGTGGCCCTGCCCGTCTCCCGAGCTGCCGCTCCTCTCTTGGTTACCATGTGTCTTCCTGAGCCCTCAGGGTTCTGAGGTGTGCATCCATGGCAGCCCAGGGCCCATGAGCAAATGAAAAACAGAAAAGTGGAGGGGGGGGGTTGGTGTTCCACTTCTGTCCCAGTGCCAAACCCCTCACCAGCACACTTGCCTTTCTCGTAGTGTTCTTGCTCCCCAGCTCGGCGATGGACACCTCTTGTGATCCAGGGGCTTGAGGCTCTGACTCTGGCCATGGATGAAAGGATTTTGCTGGCCGTGGACTCCAACACTTGGGAGATGGACTGGCATTCCCACAGGGAGAGGACAGCCATCTGTGGGCTGACCCACCCAGTCCCTTTCCCCATAAACACCCAGAACGTGTGCACCATGTGCGATTAGATGGGGACAGAAACAAGAACTCGTGACTTTACGAGGCTAGAAATGAAAAATCTGTCCCGAGGGAAGCTGTAGAGTGGGAAAAGGGGGCAGGGGAAACAGTCCACACTGAGAGAAGGTAGGGCTGTAGCAGAAGATGGTTCTGCTTCATCAACGACCAGGCCGTGGGTCCTGTGCTCTTCCACGGACCACTCCATTGCCTAAACCTGTTTGGTACAAGATCCTGATCCCCAGGGTTATGGGAGAAACATACGGGGGACCCCTTGGCACACTGAGGGGATCAATTCCCACCTTGACTTATGTCAGGAGACTTGAAACCATACCACCATCGCCACGACAGAAGCTCCAAGGCTGATGATGCTGATTTGAGACTCTCTGGAAGAAGAAACCGAGAAAGAGGAGCAGGGCAAAAAGACACTCCCCCAGCCCACACGCATATCCAGGAAGACACAAACCCAAGCAAAGGAGGAGTGGAAGAGAGAAAACTGAATACAGGAGGTAGGGACCCCGCCCCCAGCCAACGACTAATTCAACATAGGTTCAAAATTTGACCCAACTGTAAATCCAACATTTACAAGGGCACCTGGGTGGCTCACATGGTTAGTCTTCTGAATTCAGCTCGGGTCTTGATCCTGGGATCCTGGGATAGAGCCCCATGTCAAGCTCCCTGCTGGGCAAGGAGTCAGTCTGCTTCTCCCTCTACCTTTCCCTGCTGCTCCCCCTGGGTCCTGCTCTGTCACACTTGTTCGCTCTCGCTCGCTCTCTCTGTCTAAAATGAATAAATGAAATCTTTTTAAAAAAAGGAAATCCAAAATTTACTAAAATAATGTAATTGACAAAAATAAAAGGAGGCCAACTGCTTTTGGTGCCTCTACAACGTAGGCTCTGAATGAACTCTAATGTTGCTAAGATGCACCGGTTGGCTAACCTTCACGGACTTAATTCGAGTTCTGTGTATAGCAAGTATAATTACCATAGATTCTACCTTCCGTATTTAATGCTTTGACATCTCAGGCCTTGCTGACTTTGGAGGGACTGTCCCTGGCAGGCTTACTTAATTCCTAGAGATGCTCAACAGCTTGCCTACCGGCAAAGCTTTCACATGTTAAGCAACCAATTCGGAGCCTTGACCCCCAACCACCTCTTGTAAGAAACTCTTACTCTGGGCCACTATCCCCTGCCCTGATCACCCCAGGGGCAGGGACAGACTACTCCAGACAGACACCACTGTGTCCCGGAACCCACTGACATGGCACAAACTAGGCAGTCTTAAGTGTGCTTACCCGGACTCACCTGCCCCTTGCCATGGAAACCACAATAAAGGGTCTTGCCCGTACTGTCTGTCCCTTCACTCCCTCTTTCTCCTGACCGACCCTGGTGCTTCCCTGGGCGGCCCTCCATGGCTCTCAGGACCTCCTTTCTCGGGATCAGGGAGTCTACAAACGCTTCTTGCGTTGTGAGAGTTACTTGTATATCTGCTTGTCTTACCATACCTGATTAAAATAAAGCCCTGTACCCTTAAAACACTTGAGACTCATGGGGGGCTCAGTGGGTTGAGCTTTTGGCTGGGGTCAGGATCTCAGGGTCATAGGATCGGGTCCCATGTCCGGCTATGTGCTCACGGGGGAGTCCGCTTGGGATTTTCTCTCCCTCTGCCCTTCCCTCCCTGCCACCGCCCCCTGCCCCTGCTCCTTGCTAGCTCTCTCTCTCTCTCTTGCTCTCTCCTTAAAATAAAGAAACAGAGTCATTATAAAAAACCATGATGGAGCCCAACAAATTTAAAGATGGTGAGTATTTTGCTATTATAGATTTGACCAATATGTTCTGTTCAGTGCCTATTTCAACATCCTCTCAGTCACACGTGCCTTGACCTTGAAGGAGACACGATTTACCTTGTTATGCACAGGGCACCCAAACTGCTCTGCTGTCACAGGCAAACTTTGTGGGCAGGATCTTACTGCATTCCTCTTTCTCCAGGAACCTAGATGGGACATCACATTCAGGACATCCTACTGTGAGAATATTTGTTTGACAAACTTGTTAAGGACCTACAAGGGTGGCTCTGTCAGTGAAGTGTCTGCCTTGGGCTCAGGTCCTGATCTCAGGCTCCTGGCAACAAGCCTTGCATCAGGCTCCCTGATCAGCAGGAAGCCTGCTTCTCCCTCTCCCTCTGCCCCTACCAGCCCCTTGTACTCTCTCTCTCTGTCTTTCTCTCTCTCGTGTTCTATCAAGTCACTAAATAAAATCCTTAAAAAGAAGAAAGGACATAGAAGTCCAACATCTTTCAGTACTTTTTGGGTTCTGGAGGCAACATATTCCTTGTTGATAAATGTTACGGAAGCCCATTTCAGCTGTTACTTGTCACTGAGCCCACGCTGAGGGGGGAGGGTCTCCCCTCAACAAAAGGCGCTAGGATCTGTGCAAGTAAAAATTACCTGTTGGGGGTGACTGGGTGGCTCCATTGGCGAAGCATCTGCCTTTGTCTCAGGTCCTGATCTCGGGATCCTGACATGGAGCCTGGCAGGGGGTTCCCTGCTCGGTGGGGAGCCTGCTTCTCCCTCTCCCTTTCAGCCCCTCTTCCAGCCAGAGCTCTCTCTTAACTACATAAATAAAAGCTTTAGAAAAAACAACCTGTTCGTGCCCAGGTCAAAAGGCTGTAGCAGCCTCCTCTCCCGCTTCCTGGAGTCCCTGGACCACCCGTGCTATCTGTCAATTGTCCATGGGCTCCCAACGCAAGAAACGGCCTTCCTTGGCCCTGGTTAGAGAGCACGAGAGCAGCAATTGCTGGCCATGCACTGGGCTCTCCTGGAAACAGAGTCTCTCACAGGCTCTGAGCCTTCCTGTCCAGCTGTCTCTCATTCTCTGGGTCATGGCATCCCCACCACCTTCATACAGTCACCAAGGCCTACTTGCTACAGGCTGAAGCCAAAGTCTGCATCTCCTACCTGCAGGTGGAGGTGGCGGCTTCTGTCCACAGTGCACTGCCAGATTCCTTGGTGCTGGAGGACGTCAGCTCTTCCTTCGACCCCTTGGCCACCCAGAGATTCCCTGGGGATCAACTGCATGAACATCAATGGAAGTTATGACATTTTGGGTTTGATGACCACATCTCCCTCCTGGTCACGTGACAGCTTCACGTCCTAGAGAAGCACCTGTCCTACGCCTTAAGAGTCTCAGCATGACATGGATGTCCATATATCGGAGTCCACTGTGATGGAAAGCCTGAGATTAAGATCCTATAGGAAGTGTTGTCTTGGCACCCGGTAACTTCGGAGGGCCTCAAATGGCCTCACTCCATGTTCCCTTCCCACTCTGCTCCCACAGATCAGATCGCCTGGCCAACAAGCCCTCCTTAGCACAGGGACCAGGCACAGTTTCTTCCCAAGTGAGCCGCAGTGCCCTGACAGCCTGTGCAATGATCCAGCAAATGAAGATTTCAAGGGGCTTTTGAAGAAATGAACAAGGGAGTTGACCATGGACATTCCAGGGAAAAACCGCTTAAAGGCTAATCAAGAGGAACTACTTCTATAATTTAGGGTAGAACCATAAGCTGCTGGGTTTTCATTTAAAGAATAAGATGGAATTCATTCCCATTTCAAATGGTCCCTAAGGCGGAGGGATTGGGTGGGGGGGAGCAAGTCAGAGAATAGTATACTCCTAAACAGGCAAACATACATAAGGCCTGAGAGAAATCAAGTTACCCATAGCGTGCTTTTCCAGACAACAGAAAAGGAAATGATTTTTAAAAACTAGAAAATAAAAAATAAACGAAGAGAAATGAGACTTACCTGGGAAAAGCGAACTTGCATTTTTTTTTTACCTTATATTCATCTTGTACTTTCGTGCTATTCACCTCGTTTCCCAATGATGAGTGTGTGCTCGTATACCTGATACATTCGGAACACTAAAACAAGTTGATGTGTTCTCTACGTAAGGTATACATAGACACCTGGCCCTTGTGAAAACCTTAAAGCATTACAAACATTGCTGGAAGAATCCTTTGACCACAGCCTCCAGGCCCATCAGTGTCGACTCTCCTACAAAAGTCAGCACTGCTGTGGCATCTGGGTGGCTCAGTCTGTTAACTGTCTGCCTTTCTAACGTGTCATGATCCCCGGGTCCTAGGATCAGGTCACAGGTCAGGAATCCCTGCTCCACCAGGAGCCTGCTTCTCTCTCTCCCTCTGATGCTCCCCCTGTGTGTTTGCCCTCAATTTCTGTCAAAAAAAAATATATATATATGAAATCTTAAAAAAAAAAAAAAGAAGTCACCAGTGTTTTCATTTTGGCGAATACTTCTGCAGTCATTAAGAGACCCTTTTTTGTTAAGTCATCAAAGATTATGTTTCTTAAGCTGAAAGCAAAACTGTGAACATTTGACATTATGAAAAAGAACGTTAGGAGATACGATAGACACACAGAGTGACTTGGGATCTTCAAAGCGTGGTCTCACTCTGGCTTGATAATCGTCTATTTCTTTGAGAGGTCTTTGGCCGCCATTCCAACCTTCCTGGCAGGTGACAGTATATACGGCGTGTACGTGGGTAAAGCATCAGTGACAGCATTTAGAAGAAGGTGCTCCGATCCATCCATTTCCGGTCCAGGTGGGTTAATAAGAGACACAGCTGTGGTGCGGGGCTTGACATCTTTTTTTCGGAGTGTGGATCCCAGGGTAGCGTTCAGTCGTGGTGGGCCTTGTTTCGTAGGCACTTTTCCCCTTCCTCCTGAATCTGGGGGCTTCACGTCATGAGCAGAGGGTTTTGGCGGTGGATAAGCTGAATGAGATTCCGCTTCTAGAAACTGGAGGAAAAGTCCTGAAAAAGAATGATTGGCCACAGCTCGGTGATTTGGCTTCGCAGGTGTGTTGGGGGCGCTTTTGGATCCAGGCCCCCCAGTCACCCCGCCGGGCACACCCGCGGGCTCTTGGCTGCGCAGCTGCCGCAGCTGGTCTGCTCGGATCCCCAGCGTGCTTGCCATCAACCTCAACGCTTCCTGCCGTTCCGCATCAGCTGCCTGCAAAGATGCCACGAAGAGTCTCCTTAGGAGGGTTTTGTCCACCATTCCTTCCGACTGACTGACTAAGGTCAGCAGTTTCTTCTGTGTGTCCTCCAGTATCTCCTGCTGGACCTCATTCTGTTTCTTGAACTCTTGGAGTTGGTCTTCCTTCACCTCCAAGTCGGCATTTGTTTGACGCAATCGTCCTTGGAACGACATCACTTTTCCTTCCAGGGCGTCTGCCTTTTCCATCCATTCGGCCAGTTCCAGCTTGAGGGTCGCTAGTCTTCGATCATAGTGCCTTCCCTCTTCCTGGGAGGCAGCGAGCCGGAGCACAGCTTCCTCCTTCTGCTGGGTGACCACGTGCAACTGCTCCCGCAGCGACTCTACCTGCAGACTGGCTCCGTGGCTGGCCTTTTGCATGGCAGCGGAAGACAAAATGAGTTTTCCCTGCAAGACCGTCACTTCCTCTCGTAGCTGAGCCACTTGGTCTTCCGAGGCCAAAGCTTCCCGGCGACGAGAATCTTGGGCTTCTGCAGCGAGGTGCCGCCCTCTCTCCAGCTCCTGGGTTAGGAGCAATTCTCTCTCACGTAACTGGTGAACCTCCTTCTGGAGGGCACAGGTTTCCCTTTCTTTCTCTGTCAGTGCCAACACGATGTCATCTCTCTCCTGTTGGCACACAGCTGCCATTTCCTGCATTGACCGAACGGCGTCCACGAGCCGGTTCAATTCTCTGGTCTCGCCCTCTTCTTTCTCTTGCAACAGTTGCTCCAACGCCAGTGCCTTCTCTTTCATCGCAGCATGCTGGGATGCCTCCTCTCTCCGCATCACTGAAAGCAGCCGATTTGTCTCTTGCAACGCCTCATTTTCCATTTCCTTTACTCTAGATGTTTCCACGATCTTTGCATTTTCCTCTTTCAGCCGACACACATCCATTTCGAAATCTGCTATCCTCTCCTTCAGATTGGTGACTGCCTGCCTCAGCAGCTCATTCTCACTCAGCTGGCCACTGAGCTTCTCCTGTAAAGAAAGCAGCTCCTCACTTTTCGCTTGGATTCGGAGCTCCTGAGCCTGAAGGGAGTTTGGTAGAACGGCCGGTTTCTCCTTCCGCTGCTCCATGTGGGAATCGGAATCGCTGTGTTCCGGTGGTTTGCCTTCTCCTTCCCCCGTGGCAGCCCCTGAAACAATCCATCTCTGCTGATCTTCCCGGAGGGTTCGAATCATTGTATCTTTTCCTTGCCCTGATTTTCTGAGCTCTTCTACCTCCTCTCGGAGCACCTGAGAAGTCTCCCTTACTAGGGCAGATTTCTCCGCCTTCAGGGTGTAGGCTGCCTCTGCGGAGTCGCTGGAGGGCTGGAGGAAAATCACGTCAAGGTTCCCTAAGAGGAGGTCCTTGGCATTGCAAAGCTCCCCGATGCGGAGCTGAAGTTGGGCCAGTTCCTTCCCTAGCTCTTGTAAGTTTATTTCATGTCCTTGGTAAGTTTGGATCTGGTCAAGAGAGGCTGTCTGCGGGTTCAAGATGTTCTGGCTGTTGGCGCAAGCCCACGCCTGGAGCTGTCGCAGATCTCTCTGAAGCTGGGGTGACTCACGCTTCAGATTTTGGACCGTGGTCAGCACCTGCTCTTTCCACTCCTCCATGATCTTCACTCGCTGTGTTAACGTGTCCCGTTCCTGTAGAAGCTGCTGGAACTGATCGATACGAACTCCTCGAACCTCATGACCAGTGCTGGGTGTTTGCAGGATCGTCAATAAAGTCTGGCATTTCTGACTTAACGCATCCATTTCCAGGTCTTTTTCTCGAATAATGTGTGACAAGTTCCGAATCGTTTCTCTAAACACCTCCTGGCCGCTGCTTTCCATTCTCGTGGCCAGTTTTTGATTTTCCTCTTGCATCCTCTGGAGGTCTGCTTCCCTGGCAGCAAGTCGATCGGTCATTTCGTGATAGTCCCTTTTCAGATGGCTATTCTCCCTCGTCTTCTCATTTAGGACGGCCAAGACCCGTTCGCTTTTCAAAGCACACTCTTGCAATTGCCGCTGAAGTTGTTCCACGTGCCTGTTCTGGCTGTGAGAAGCCGCAGAGATGCTGCTGGAAAGACCCTGAATCTCCACATCCTTTTGCTGGAGAATCCGAGTGAGTTTCCCGATCTCCTCTTTGGAGAGCCGATCCACCTGCTCGGTCAGTCGGATGTTCTGTTCAGTGAGAAGCTGCATCTCCAGTTCCTGTTCTTTGATTCCTTGGACTAATCTTTGAATTTCGGCTTTAGACGGATCACGCTCTTCACTTCCGTTCTCTCTGGGGAGAGGCTGGCTCGCTCGCACTTCCTCATCCTCACAGGGTTCCCTTGGAATTTGCCGGCTTTTGTCGGGCAACTGGGCTTTCAGCTCTTCTAGCGCCACCTGCAGATTGCGAAGCATCTCGTCTTTCGCTGCAACCAGCTGAGCGTGTTCAGTGTTCATCTCCTCCTGCCGGTGTTGAAGACGGTCCACCTTCTCCTTCTGCTCCTGTAAGGACTGAAGCAGTGCTCTCTTCCCCTGCTGCTGGTTGTGAATGATCTTCTGTTGTTCTTTTATTTCTTCCTCGAGATCATCTTTTAACTCGTTGAGCTGAAAGACCTCACACTCTAGTTCTACAATCTCCTCTAGGATTTTAGGGTCAACCAGAGGGACAGCGCGACTCTGTTGTGTGAGGCGCTCCAGGTCTTCGTCCACGTGAGGACGTTCGTCTGTCATGGATGGGAGACGCATGTCTTTGTCCTCCACGGATGGGGGTAAAATGTCATGGCTTCTTAAGGTTTCGGTCGACTTACCGAATTCCTCCCGAAGCTCTGGCCTTTCTCTAAGTTCCTTGATGTACTGGTCTTGCTCTCCGATGCACTCTGTCAATTGCTTCTGCTCCTCCAAAGCAAAGGACAGCAGTTCCTTCGTTTCCTGGTGGTCGGCGTCCATCTGCTCGATCCTCTTTCGGAGGTGTAGTATCTCCAGGTCTTTCTCTTGGCCGAGTTGGATGAAACGTGCATTATCTACTGGGGACCAGTCTCTGAGACTTCGCTCAGACTTCTCTTCCAACAGCTTCTTTTCGGCCCGACACAGTTTTGCCACTAACCGTCCTTTCTCTATTTTTAAAGCCCTCACGGCAATGTTGTTCTTCAGAGAATCCTCGTTGTTGCGCAGAACAGATGCCTCCAGCTGATGGCTTGCATCTTGGAGCTCGTGAACCAACTTTTGCTTTTCTGCTCGGAGATCCGAAGCAAGGTTGTTCAAACTGTCGTTCAGCCGCTGCATGTGTGTCAGTTGTTGCTTCAACCTTCTGAGCTCCATGTCCCTTTCCTCAAGAAGGTCATCGTTCACGTTCCCGGCAGCGTCTTGGTTTTGTAGGTCTTCCATCCGTCGTTCATAGTCCATCAGTTGTTTGCGGTAGCGGTCAGTGAGGTCTGCTAGCTTCTGCTGGTGGACGTTTTGCAACACCGCCACTTCCAGCTGATGTTCGTCCATCTCCCGCATCCGCTTCTGCTCTAGGTCCCTGATGTGGCTCTTCAGTTGCCACACTGTTTCTGGGTCCATGGTATTTGGTCCCTGGGTGGAACACGGCCACAACGTCTTCCAGTGAGTCACTTCAGCCTCCGGTGTTTCAATCTCACGGAGGAGTCTATTGATCTGTGTCTGGGATGAGATGACATCAGCCAAATCCATGGCATCCCCAGGGAAAGTCCCTTTCCCCAGCACATGTCTGTGAATATCAGAGATGTCCCTGGCCAAAGAGGTCTGGCTGCTGTCCACGGCCCCTAGGGAATGGCCTAGGCCACAGCCCAGGCCACCAGCCCAGGAGAACATCTGGCGGTCATACAACTGCCCTGGTCCGCGGTGAGAAAGCGTCCAGTCCAGTCGGACTACCCCGCCAAGTGTCACAGAACCCCTGCCTGCGCGAGGCTAAGAATCCAAAGCCAACTGCCGTTGCCAGGCAGCGCCTGCGTGCCCCTCCCTTACCCCACCTCGCGCGCGCGTTCCCACACGCCACTGCTGGTCAGGTAGTTCCAAACAGCCAAGGCCCTCTGGCCACTGGTCTGGGTCCCAGCCGCTCATCCCTGCAACTTCCCACACCAGGCCTGGGCCTTTCACCTCCTTCCCCTGCTTTGCTGGCTGTCCTTGGGGTCCCCTAGTGCATGCTCCTGCCTGATTGCCCCCTGGTGCCTGCCGCCAAAAATGCACCTGGCCATCGACTTCCCCCTAAGTGGGATCACAGTACACAAAGTCCAGCGGCATGAGCTTTCCACGCAATAGTATCTTTTTCATTGAGGCGGAAAATACAGTCACACGCATCCATCCAGCTAGGAGAGAGAATCCTCGGTGCATTTCACGGAAGTCTACACCAGCGCAGAGAACGGACCTCACGGAGACTTAGCGTATTTCCAGCCTCCAGAGACTCCAGAGTGTCCTGCCCCTCCTTGCCGCGTCTGCCCTGCGGGGACAGCTCGGACAGTGCCTTGGTTTGGTGGTTCACTGGCCGCCGCTTGCCCCGCGCCTCTGTCGCCTCCGGAGGCTGTGCGCCTAGACCACGGAGGCGGTTGCGCAGGACGGTGGAGGTGCCTGGTCCTCCGCTCTGCACAGAGTGGGCCAGGTGTGGGGCGGCAGAGGCCCGAGTCCGCCCCGCGGGGTCCCGGTCTGGCTCTAGTCCACCGGTTTTGGTCAGGAACCGCTCCCGAGGCTGCAGCGCAGCAGCCGCACTGCCCGCCGCCATAGCCATGGTGAAGCCGCAGCTGGCCAACCAGACCCCTGCAGGGGAATGCGCCCATTCCCCCCCGCTGCGTTTGCGCGGGGTGGGGTCCGGGCTCGGAAGAGGAGGGCTGGCTGCTCTCTTGGTGGCCTGCTCCAGTCCCCTGCCGCCACCACGCACCGGGCACAGGGGGTCCTGGCCCGGGACTGCGCCAAGCCACAGACTGGAGCCCAGCTTCGGGGCGCCGCCAGAGTCCCTGAGGAGCCGCTTGGTGGGTCGGCCCTCGGAGACGCCCCCTGGGCGGGTCCCTGCCGCGCATCGCCCTGGGGGGACTGCACCTGAGCCCTCCCATGCTCTCCCCCGCCCCGGGTTTGCCTTGGGCCAAAATGCCAGTCAGGCATGTGCCTGAGGCCTGGTGGATGCTGTGCTCTGGGGGCAGTGTTCTCCGCCTTTCGGGGGCGCCCCGCCTCTGCAGACCTATGCCTCCAAGTGCCTGATGGCAGGAAAGAATTAAGGGACCATCAGAGTCCACAGGATCCGCCTCCTGAGTTCCTGGTGTCCATGGAGGGACTGTAGAGGTGCTGCTGCCTCCAACCTCCAAGCCCAGGCCTCTGGGAGGAAAGACTGTGGAAACGCTTTGGGACAACTTTGTTTGTTTTTTTTCTTTTTCTTTCTTTCTTTCTTTTTTTTTTTTTTTAAAGCTTTTTAAAAAGCCTTTTTCCCTTTGGATTTGGAAGCAAATCTTCTCCAGGTTTCTCTGGTTTCTGTTTTTTTGTGGGTTTTTTTTTATTTTTTTTTAAGATTTTATTTATTTATCTGACAGAGATCACAAGTAGGCAGAGGCAGGCAGAGAGAGAGGGGGAAGCAGGCTCCCTGCTGAGCAGAGAGCCCAATGTGGGGCTGGATCCCAGGACCCTGGGATCATGACCTGAGCTGAAGGCAGAGGCTTAACCCACTGAGCCACCCAGGCGCCCCTCTCTGGTTTCCGTTTTAATGCATGACAGCGAGGTCCGAAAGCATCCCTGCAGAGCCTGCCCCAGGAGAAGAGCAAATGAGGATTGTGCTCTCTTCTTGGGGTCAGTGATTTTTCTCTGGACTCATGGGAGAAATCAGGACTTTCACATTCTCTTCTTTCTTTTTCTTTCTTTTTTTTTTTTTTTTTACTTAAAGCTGCTGGAACCAAAGTGAGTGCAATCTATTTAATGATTTAATGGTGGAATTAAAGATCTTAGAACTAAAATGTCCCTTGGGGCACCTGGGTGGCTCAGTCGGTTAAGCATCTGCCTTTGGCTCAGGTCAGGATCTCAGGGTCCTGGGATTAAGCCCCGCATCCGGCTCCCTGCTCGGCTGAGAGCCTGCTTTTCCCTCTCTCTCTGGTCCTCCCATTCAAGCTCTCCCTCTCCAATGAATACAGAAATAAATACACAAATAAATAAAATCTTTAAAAATTAAAATAAAATGTCCCATGATTGTATATAGGAAACACAAGTGTTTTACATCAAAACATCAGATCTTAATGTTCCTCTTCGAAATATGCTTTCTCATGGCCAGGTGGAAACTACTTAGGACTCAGTTAAACCTCAAAATGTGAGATCACGATGAAATAGTATTTTGCACTCAGAATACGGGGCAGATAAATGTCCAAGCAAAATGAAATAAAATAAAATAGCCGTATTTCTTACCATGTTCCCTTCCTCTCTACCTTGTGTGGGTAAAAGCCTCTATGCTTATAAATTGCCCTGATAGACCGTCTGCAGGAGAGGAAGGCACGAGCAATCATTGCCAAAAAAATGGACTTATTCAGCTCCAGGGTGGGGAGCATGGGTAAAGGAGATGGGAAATAAAAGAGGGGGAAAGGAATACAAAATCTGTGTTCTAAAAGTCCTGTTGCTTAAAGTAGAACTATCTTAAGAACAAAATTTGAGTAGCATTTAGAAACGTACTGCAATGGGATACATGAGTTCTAGGTCTATTGATTCTCCTAATAAATAATTTGAGCTTGTAGTTTCTAGGTTATCTTGCATTTTACGTTTCTAGAAAATCATTTCTATTGTACGTTGTAGAATATGTCCACAATAAACTTCAAAGTTTTTGAAACAAAACCTTTAAAGATGCTCACC